>JAVJIF010004645.1:0-255054 GCA_038442645.1 Agave tequilana
GCATACACATGCTTCCCACGGTCACCACCATCACATGTATGCTCATGTGTACATTTGTACACATTGTGGTCGTAAGGGCCACCTTGCTAGATTTTGCTATGATCGTTTACATATTGAAAATTTAGCAAATAATCTTGTTTGGGTTAGGAAAGATACTAACCCCTATGGACCCAAAAGAAAATGGGTACCAAAGACCACCCCTTTGATTTTTGATGTAGGTGTGGGCTCTCGCATCACGTGAGAGTATTGGTGCCTTGAGGTGGATGCGTTCTAAGCTTAAAGAAAACATTTTGGATGCATCACTTTCAAGGGGAGTTTGGTGGAGAGAACCACCATTGGTTTGGAGAACTAGAGAGGTGCCTTCATTGGTTTTGGTATCAATCTCTAACTCTCTTTTATATTTGCATGCTTTTCATGTTCATCGATTTATAGCATGCCATGGTTTATTGTTCATTATAATTATACCATGTTTATTAGATTAGTAATATACATGTTTAGTTACTTGAGACACTTCTTGCTTATATGGATTTATATCTATGTGTTCTCACCTTGTTTTTAACTAATATGTATGCACTAAATCTAATGCACATGCATATTCATAATGACCATATGTACGTTTATGATTTTTGTTTTAATGCTTCATAATTTGAATATATGTTTAGATGTTAGTTTTCATGAAAACTAGGATTTATACTTGTACATAGAATGGGTCACAAGTAACTCTTTTATGTTTATGCTTGAATGCCTATTTGTACCCATTAGATGTGCTAGTATAGTCTAGTTTTGATGATTCATGCATTCTAACTTGTATTCCTCATTTTGGATATATTTCTATGATCATATGTTTTAATTTCATGTATATGTCTATCTTGTCCAAACTATTGATTATACATATACATCCTTTGAGCCATGTGCCTTCATGCATATACTTTTGTGGATTCATTATGTTTAGGATATGTATGTATACTTTAGTTTGTACATGACATACATATGCCTTGAAGTTTAAATCGTTTTGATGAGTTTCATGTTTCTAGCTAATTTCAATTGGTATTGAAAATTTTAGACTTTCATGTTTCATGTTTTAAGGAATATCTTAACTGAGCTTAATTGAATATTTTCATTATGATATGTGTCACATAACACTTGTTCACTCACTTTATTAGGTTTCTCATGATTTTATTTTCATGAGTATAATATGAGGTTTATGGATTTTGAGTGTTTAGTGATCATGTGAATTACATGTGTTTCATGAAAAATAATTTTGTCTTGTTCCTTACTTGAAGGATTCGTACTAGTAACAAATTTTTCAATAACTAGTTCGTGTTCTTCGCTTCGGTAGAGTTTTTCAAACAAACTATATTTTCAAACCTTTTTTTTGAAAACCCTACCTTCTAAGGGCGGTTGGTTGGGAGACCATGTCATGTATACCCTTCTTGAATATCTTATAAACTTGTGCATGAATGGGTGGTAGGTAATATGAGATATACATTTGATATTATTGTTGTTTCAATTGGTATCATTGGATTCTTTCAATTGGTATCAATATTGACATTCTTGTATTCTCATATATATTTTTTGTATATGTATGCTTGCACTTCAAAGAGTATCAATTTCAATTGGTATCTAATTTTTCATACATATATATATATTTTTATTTGTGCTTATTATATTCATATATCTTAGAGCACAAATTCTGATCATGATAAAGCTTGTTTTATAATGACTATCTTGTTTCAATTGACTAGTTTTCAATTGGTATCCATATACAAGCTTATTCATTGTTTCATTTGGTATTTCATAAAGGGGGAGAAAACTTGTATTTCATCTTTCAATTAGTATTTGATTTTCACTCCCATACTTTATGATTGAAAATTTCAATTTGGTATCATATGTTCAAAATGAAAAATATTTACTATTGGTATCAAAATCCTTGTTTAGAAATTCAAATTTTGTTATGTTTAATTTCATTTGGTATCAAGATTGTTTTATTACAATTGGTATGTTATTTGTTTACTTATCAATTGATATCAAGATTTTGTTTTCATTTGATATATGTTTTCATATAAACATGTTTAATTTGAAACAATTTGTTACAATGCCTCGTTTACCTTTATTTCTATTGGTATCATTTGATAGGCATTCCTTAAAATATTTTTATACTCATTTCAATTGATATCATTTATGCACTTCATTGACATTTCTTTTAATTGGTATCATGTTTATACCCCTTTATTGATGATTGACAAAAAGGGGGAGAAGAATTTGAGTTTGTAGTTTATATGCATGTCTGTGTATGCATGTTTTTATGTTTTATTAAAGTTCAAATTGTATCAAAAAGGCATTATTTAATATGTTTATTTCTTTGGTATCAAGAGCTTCATTAGTTTTGTTTTGCAAATTGGTATCAAGAGCTTGTTTTGAAAATGTACTTGTTTTATTTAATTGGTAACAAGAGTATGTGTGTTTTATTTAATTGGTATCAAGAGCATGTTTTAGAAATTTATGTGTTTTATGCATGTTGATGCATACATGTTTATGAACATTCATTGCATACTTAATTGTTTATCTTGATGCATGAGTTAAGGGGGAGCTTTCTTGAAGCTTAACTTTAATCCATGCATATATAACTCCATGAGTTTTGTCATCATCAAAAAGGGGAGATTGTTGGCCCAAAGGCCTTCCACTCTAGTTTTGATGATGATTAACTCATGTAGTTATGTGTACTAATAATCTTGTGATTTTAGTTTCAGATTATTAATCAAGATGTTAGTAGGTGATTAGCTTCAATAAAGATGGTTTGGAAGCTTTCACATGGTGATTCAAGAGCCCGAGCGACAAGATCATATATAGCACTCATTGGAGTCAAGCTCGGTGGATCACGAAGTTTTGGATCGAGTCAGCTTGGAGACGGCGCTCTACAAGAAGACATCGGTACCTAGTTTAGTTTTGTGTTTAGATCTATTTGTAAAGATTAGAATAGTATGATATGCTCAAGTTCACAACACACACATTTCATGTTTTGAATATTGGTTTTCGGTTTTTCCGTTTTTGGTTTAACCGATCTTGGTTTCATGAATAGATAGATCAAAACAAGTTTACATAGTTTAATGTATATTAGATTTGTTCTATATACATGCATGCTTCAACTTCTTAGACAAACTTAGTTTGATAGTCTATTTCATGAGTTTAGTGTTTTGGTACTTTTAACAAAACATAATGCTGGAATTAAAGTCAAAAACATGGATATATATATGTTTCATGTATATAGGATTATATCCATATACATCATGCCTAAATGTTGTTTAATATCATGTTTTTGTATTTGGATAAGTCTTGGACAAAATGTATTTTCAATTCAAAAATCCAAGCTTTAGAAAATACAGTTTTTGATTTTTGGTAAAACTGATAAGACACAAAAATGTTTCAAAATGTTTGTTTTGTGATGAAATTTTTATCACAAGTTTATATTTCAAAATAAAATGATAAAAATATTTTTGTATATTTTTACAAGTTTTTATGTATTTATTAGAATATGTTTTTTACCCTGTTTTTTCTGACCCAGAACAGTGGCTGACAGGCCAGGTCGGTCGACCGAACCAAGGGCCGGTCGACCTGACGGTCGACTGACGTGCACAGCCCTGTGCACGTCTGGCAGACACTCGGGACAGTCGACCGGCCGGTCGACCGGACCAGAGAGCAGTGCTCTTTGTTTTTGGGCGGTCGACCGGTAGTTCAGTTTTGGCAGTTTCTGCTGCCAACGGCTATAATTTTCTGGGGGCTATAAATACCCCTTTAATGGCCAGTTTTCACTAAGAATTTTTGGACGAAATCTCTGAACTTTCTCTAGTGTTTTCACAAGTTTAAAAAGAGTTTCTTTGTGAGAAAAAGATCAATCCTTATTGTTTAAAAGTGTTTCATTATTTCAAAGAAAAATAGTCTTTTGGAATTGATTTTGGTTCATTCATTCTATATCTTTGTGGTGATTTCCCAAGTGATTTTTCTTTGTTTTAAACACTTTGTTTTCTCCACACTTGAGCTACATCTACTATCTCATTCTATAGGATCCTTGTGTGAGAAGAAATTGTTTGTGGTTGTTTGTTGGACCACCAAGTTGTAAACCCCAAAATTGCTTGGCTTTGTGTCTTTCCCTCATTGTATTGAGGAGGTTGTGCAAGTGGGTTGTATCCCTCAAGTTGTGAGGTGATCCTTGTGTTGCTTTATGCTAATCCCTCAAGTTGTGAGGTGATTGTTTGTTGGCTTGGTGCTTTGCCTCTAGAAGGAGGTTGTGGTTGTAAAGAGAGGAGTTGGGTACTCTTTGTATTTGTTATTGCCCCAAATCTTCGGTGGAGGTTCCCTTTGTAGGAGTCCTTTGTGGACAAGCTAGTGGAGTTGAAATCCTTCTGTGTGAAGGCGGGGATGTAGAGCTGGGTGCTCGAACCTCGAAACATATCTTGTTATTTGCGCTTGATCCCTTGACTCTTACTCTATCTCTCTCTCTCTCTCTTTACTTTATGCCTTACATCATTTCATATTGATCATTCATACTTATATGCTTGGCTTTGTTGTGTGTGCATCACTCATTTAGTGCAATTGCAATTAGTTTTTAAATTCCGCATTAAGTTCACTAGATTAGCATTATCACTTATTCACCCCCCTCTAGGTGATTTCATAACCCTAACCCTTATTATTCTTCTTCTTTAGATGTAGCCGTCAACACCCCAAACCACCCCCTGCGCCCTTGTCATCCACCCTCCACTTTCCCGTGTCCAGCCATCCCCGAGCTTCCTCTACACAATGAGGCACCAACACACCCGGCTACACAGCCCTCTACAGATCCAAGCAATCTCGGGGCTCTACAGGCCAGGCTACCTATCCGTGCCCAAGCACAGAGCAACTGCGCGCCAACCATGCCCTGCCCCTTGAGCCTGCCATGCATCCACATCAAGGCCTGTGCCTCATCTTCCTCCTTGCAGCCAAGCCTCATCAGCCCTCTCACCCTCTTCACAACCGAGCACACCATGTCCTTCCCTCAAGCAACCGGATGACATCTTCCACCTCTTCGTTGATCACCGTGGATCACCATTGATGAGCGCGAACGCACCCGCTCCCTTCTCAGCGAGATCTTCTAGCGTCGACATCCTCCCCCTCGCCACCCCCTCCGCCGGAGCCTCCGTCGGCGCGCCGCAAGTCACCCCGTTGCGTGAGCTCTTCTTTCTCTCTCTGTGTAAATTTAATGTGTATGTGAGCATTTATAATTGATGTGTGTGCTATTCTTGTCCATGGCCATTGGCCCTCTTTCCCCTTACCGTCGGGACCCGTCGGAGCCCGATTTCCTTCATCGGCGAGTGCGAGGACACTTCACTATTCTCCGGTATTCCATCGACATCCTCCGCCCCTCCGCCAGAGCCTCTGTCAGCGTGCCGCAAGTCACCCCATTATGTAAATCCCTTCACCTTCCATTTCTCTCTCTGTTTATCTCTCTCTTGCATGTGAAATTATTTGAGTGTATGAATTAAATGTGTGGTACATTTGTAAATATGTATATGTGTGTGTTGTTGAGATTGTGAGTATTTTATGTGTGCCTGTAAGTGTGCGTATTTTGTATGCATGGGTGTGTGTATTAATTTGCATGATTGTGAATATATATAAGTGTATATATTTATATTAATGTGTGTTGGTATTTATTTAAGTATGCATGTATGTTGGTGTATGTGTATACTTGTATACATATGTATGTGGGTGTACCTGTAAGTGTATGCACTTGTGGCATGCATGTATGTGTATGTACTAGTGTATTATGTATGTTTAGTTACATGTGGCAGCGTTTCGATCTCGCTCGTGAGATCTAAACTCAGTAACGGAAGATTCGGAGTTGTGCCCGTTATGGACCCGACCCATGGGATGATCCGTACATCAGTACCGGTTCGTACTGTGAAGACCAGACGGCAATTTGGATCCAAGACCGTATCATTTCATGTGAGTGTTTGATCTTGTGTATTTCTTTATTTACTATTGTCGATATGCGTTTACATGTTACTCTTATCATTTCATATGACCACTTGATATATTTTACCAGTTTGATTATGTGTATCTCTTCATGAGTTATCAGTAAATATCCACTTAAATTCTGTAGTTGATTTGAGCATTTATGTACGTCATTTCATGTGTTGCTATTTGTTACTTTTGACCTTGGACTAGTGTAGTATACCTGAGATTGGACTCGATCTTGTAATTGTCTCAGTTATGATTAGTGACTCTATACCTCCAGTCTTCTCCATCTGATGTCAGTTAATAGCTATTCAGGTTTTAGTTATCATATTCAGTTATCAGCTATTATTGACATCATCATTTATTGGAGATATCCGGTTACTAAATCACCTTTAATAATAACTTATATTATTTCCCTGTTAATAAAAGACAGCATAACTCGGGGAATAGGGGTAATTACCTGATGATGCATGTCGTGTATTTTGAAAGGACTTATTATGGTACCGAGTTGTAGGTTCCAACCATAGGGAACCAAAGTAGTACTGGCTACCTAATTATTCAGTAGTCAGTTGTCAGGGTTATGCTAGGATTACGGCGCCACACTAGTTGTCTTTTCGTATAGGGTTGTGGTATTCAGTTATTAGAGCCTTGCGGCTTGTTCTGGTTCAGTGCCAGGGTGTTAGACCGTGGTACCGGGTATGCGCGGTATCCTTCCAAACACATGCACTACATTGACATGCAGTTACAACAATGATAATCTTGATTGATATGTGAGAAAACAACTGTGATATAGGACACAGCTAAGTACTACATTAGTTAGGTTAATAATAACTAACTAGACTAGTGACATATGTTAGGTTAGACATCTTGAAATCAGTTGATTGTTTACAGTTGTATTAGTTATTTTTTATCTGCAACTTATTCATGTTATTGTTATTCAGTTATCTTCTGATTGCAGTTTATCATATTGTTATTGTACACATTATTTATATGCACGAGCACTTCCCCTTTTCTTATACACTCACTGGGTCGCTTCTGACGATTCTGAATTTGTACGTCCAGATGTTGGATGTATTATGTTATTGTTCAGGTGTTCGATGAGCTTGTACGCTGCACGAGGAGTCTAGAGTTTCCCTCTGTTGATTCTGGTATTCTTGTCTTCTTTTCATTCCTGTTTCTTTACTTTTCTTGATTCTTCTATATCAGATTCAGTCTTTATTTCAGTTCTTTATTCATAGGATATCATGTGTGGATGTTTATATGTGATATTGCAGTAATCATGATTCATTATAGTTTAGATTTATATCTTGTTTCGGTTTATTTAAGGCTCAGCGTGTATATGTGAGGTATTTTTCTTGCGTATAGGCATCGCCGACTCTCGTCGCGTCTCCGCTCCAGCATATTTTGGGAAGCAGAGCGTGACAGGATTTTCTTGATATCAGAGCCTAGGTTTTCGACTTACGATCTTGATCTTTGACTTTGTTTCGCAAGAAGATCTAGCTCTTATCGGTAACTTGAAACGAGCTATAGTTATACTGCAATATACATATACTATCCATTATGATATTGACTCCATTTGAAATTAACCGTCCTCCCTTTGGATTCCATTTCTTGATCTTTTGATACCCATGATTTCAACAATTCCTTTAAAGTAGTCTGGATTCCATCTTGAATTCTATCCTTCTATAGATTCTATTTTTCTGATTTATCTCCTGAGTTTGATCACTCCATGCTATAACCGGTAGTAGAAGTCAGAGTAGTGCAGCGGAATCGTGGTGTCCTAGAGAAGCGATGTGAAGCTTGTTTATCTTTTCCCCTTAATTTGATTTCTTTTAGCATTCCCTATTTTATTGAAATTTCGGGGAAGAAATTTTTATAAGGCGGGTAGAATGTAATATCTCTGGTTAGTAATACTGTATTTTGTTCTACAATATTTATTTTGATTTACTGATTATTTATTTTTTTAATTTACTTGATTTATAGTTATTATTATTAAATATACAAATTATTTTTAAGATAGTAAATAGTATTTTAGCTTTATATATTATTACCATATTAATCATCAATATTTTTAGTTACTTATTACTATTATTTCTATTATTATTGTTATTATTAACTGATATTATTTGTGATAGTTATTACTATTATTTTTCTTCCATTATGATTATTATTTCTTGTTATTACTATTAGTATTATTATTATTAATATTGTTAGTGTTTATAAATTATTATTAGTGTTACTATTATTTTCCTTATTTATTTTAATATTAGTATAAATATTAGTGGTAATGGTAGTTGTTAATTATCATTTCTATTATTATTGTAATTGCTAATCATTATGATTATGATTATTAATATTATTGTTAATTTCTATTATTATTAATTGTTATTCTTAATAATGGTTGTTTTGTTATAATTATAAATTATTATTGCTATATTAAGGTTATTTTAGCTATTATTATTGTGATATTATTACTCTTATTATCATTGTCATTGATAATTATTATTATAATTATTGTTAACTATTATAGTTATTAATATTATTATTAGTATTAGTATTATTCTATTTATTTTGAAATTAGTGTTTATATTAATTGTAGTATTATACTTCATTTTTCTTAATCCCATTTCTCTTGTCTTTTCTTCCTTTTACTTGTATTTACCTTGAGCCTAAACCCATTAACTCACGATCCATACCTATTCCATACCAGTTAACCTTTTACCCATTGGACCCAATAACCCAAACCGGAAATCCAACCCATTCACCCATAATCCTAATTCCCTATATAATTCAAATTCTAACCTAACCCTTATTATTCTTCTTCAGATGCAGCCATCAAACCCCCCAAACCACCCTCTGCGCCCTTATCATCCACTCTCCTCTTCCCCGTGTTCAGCCATCCTCGAGCTTCCTCTGCACAATTGGGCACCAACACACCCGGCTACACAGCCTTCTGTAGATCCGTGCAACCTTGGGGCTCTACAGGCCAGGCCACTCCATCCATGCCCAAGCACAGAGCACCACGCGCCAACCATGCCCTGCCCCTTGGGCCTACCACGCATTCACAACAAGGCATGTGCCTTATCTTCCTCCTTGCAGCCAAGCCTCATTAGCTCTCTCACCCTCTTCACAACCAAGCACACCATGTCCTTGCCCCAAGCAACCAGATGGCATCTTCTACCTCTCCGGGGATCGCCGTCGCGAGCGCAAACGCACTCGCGCCCTTCTCGGCGAGATCCTCTAGTCGTTGACATCCTCCCCCTCTGCCGGAGCCTCCGTCGGCGTGCCGCAAGTCACCCTGTTACTTGACTCTTCTTTTTCTCTCTGTGTAAATTTAATGTGTATGTGAGCATTTATAATTGATGTGTGCGCTATTCTTTCCCATGGCCATTGGCCCTCTTTCCCCTTGCTGTCAGGACCCGCCGGAGCCCGATTTCCTCCATCGGCGAGCGCGAGGACACTTCACTATTCTCTGGTATTCCATCGACATCCTCCGCCCCCTCCGCCGGAGACTATGTCGGCGCGTCGCAAGTCACCCCATTGTGTAAGTCCCTTCACCCTCCATTTCTCTCTCTGTTTATATCTCTTTTGCATGTAAAATTATTTGAGTGTATGAATTAAATGTATGGTACATTTGTAAATTTGTATGTGTGTGTTGTTTGAGATTGTGAGTATTTGTGTGCCTGTAAGTGTGCGTGTATGTTTGTATGCATGAGTGTGCGTATTAATTTGCATGATTGTGAATATATATAAGTGTATGTATTATTTTAATGTGTGCTGATATTTATTTAAGTATGCATGTATGTTGATGTATGTGTATACTTGTATACATATGTATGTGGATGTATCCGTAAGTGTATGCACGTGTGGCGTGCATGTATGTATATGTACTAGTGTATTATGTATGTTTGGTTCCATGTGGCAACGTTTTGAACTCGCTTGTGAGATCCGAACTCAGTAACGGAAGATTCAGAGTTGTGTCCATTATGGATCTGATCCATAGGATGATCTGTACATCAGTATCAGTTCGTGCTGTGAAGACCAGATGGCAATTCAGATCCAAACCGCGTCATTTCATGTGACCACTTGATATATTTTGCCAGTTTGATTATACGTATCTCTTCATGAGTTATCAGTAAACATCCACTTTAATTATGTAGTTGATTTGAGCATTTATGTATGTCATTTTATGTGTTGCTATTTGTTATTTTTGACCTTGGACTAGTGTAGTATACCTGAGATTGGACTCGATCTTGTATTGCTCCAGTTATGATTAGTGACTCTATACCTTCAGTTTTTTCCATCTGATATCAGTTAATAGCTATTCAGTTTTTAGTTATCAGATGTTCAGTTATCAGCTATTATTGACATCATCATTTGTTGGAGATATCCGGTCACTAAATCATCTTTAATAATAACTTATATCATTTGTCCGTTAATAAAGACACCATAACCCGGGAAACAGGGGTAATTTTCTGATGATGCATGTTGTGTATTTTGAAAGGACTTATTATGATACCGAATTGTAGATTCCAACTATGTCGAACCAAGGTAGTACTGGCTACCTAATTATTCAGTTGTCAGGGCTATGCCCGGATTACGACGCCACACTAGTTGTCTTTTCGTGTGGGTTGTAGTTTTCAGTTATTAGAGCCTTGCGGCTTGTCCTGGTTCAGCACCAGGGGTGTTAGACCGTGGTACCGGGCATGTACGGTACCCTTCCAAAAACAAGCACTATATTAGCAAGCAATTACAACAACGATAATCTTGATTGATTGTGAGAAAACAGCTGTGGTATGGGGACACAACTAAGTACTATATTAGTTACATTAATAATAACCAATCAGACTAGTGACATATGTTAGGTTACACATCTTGAAATCAGCTGATTGTTTACAGTTGTATTAGTTGTCTTTTATCTGCAGACGTATTCATGTTATTATTATTCAGTTATCTTCTGATTACAGTTTATCATATTGTTATTGTACACACTGTTTATATGCACGAGCACTTTCCCTTTTCTTATGCACTCACTGGGTCATTTCTGATGACTCTGGATTTGCACATTCAGATATTGGATGTATTCATATATTATTCAGGTGTTCGATGAGCTCGTATGCTTCAGAGGAGTCTAGAGTTTCTCTCTATTGATTCTGATATTCTTGTCTTCTTTTCATTCCTATGTCTGTAATTTTCTTGATTCTTGTATATCAGATTCATTCTTCATTTTAGTTATTTATTCATATGATATCATGCATGGATGCTAATATGTGATTTTGTAGTAATCGTGATTCATTATAGTTTAGATTTATAGCTTGTTTCGGGTTACTTAAGGCTCAACGCGTAAACGTGAGGTACTTTCCTTACATATATACATCGCCGACTCTCGTCGCGTCTCCGCTCCAGCGTATTTTGGGAAGCGGGGCGTGACATTATTTATTATTATTAGTGTTATAATTATTCTTATAAATATTGTTATGGTTGTTGTTATTATTATTATGTAATGTTATTGATATTCATTGTTATTCTTTTATTCCTAAATCAAATCCATATTCCCATTAGCCCATGATACATACCCATTAGTAAACCCGTTTACACTTTTACCTATAACTCAATATTATTTCTATTTAATCCCTCCTAATCTAAACCCTGACCTAATCTCCTTATCTTCTCCCCAACAACCGACTTTTCTCACCCGAGATCTCCCCATGACTCCGAGCACAACACCCAACCCGCAACGCACTTTTGGCCAAGCCCCATTGCCGTGAGCATCAGATGTATATAGATCTTGTATTGGATATTGAGATATTACACTTATATCATTTCATGTGTAACTGTTTTGAATTCGGACTAGTTGTAAAGGAACTTGGACTGTAATTAGATTGATCTTTAGATGATTAATTCGTGACTATAGTTAGAGTGTATATTTCATGTGAAGACAATTAATAGATATTTATTTTATGATAATTCTGATGGGAACTCATTTAGATCTTGAAGATGGTTTAATTAGGATGTTACCTTATTAGAGACCGATCTTCTTGACACTTGGACTTATATACAGACTTAGTGAGAGTTAGAGTTGATCTGAGATTTATATTCCTTTCATTGGATCTTGATCAGTACTTAGATATGATTGATTATATTGGATTATTGGTTGTAAGTAGTTTCAGATCTATTCAATGATTATTAGATTATCGGAGTAAAGATGAGCATAATGATACTGATTATCAGATATAAACCATTCTAGATTGCAGTAGTTTAAGGATGTTTCCTCTTTGGATATGATATGTGTTGACCTAGTTGGTCTCGAGGATATACCATGTACTTCATGTTTAGTTATTGATTACTTCAGTTAATAGAGATAGAGTTATTGTGGGATTGATTTTGTTGGTATCGGTAATCTTGTACTTTAGAGTGTGATAGCAGTTATTGATCGACCTTACTTATTGGTGACTTAGAAGATTAGAGTAGATTGGCAACGGAGAGGACTGATTAATTATTTATTAGACCGGTAGTTTACTACATCAGATATCCTGATATGAATTGATATGTGATGTTCATGATGATTATGTTGAGAATATTAGTTGATAGATCAATTCTTGTATATCCAGTGCTGGAGGATGAGGTCTTGATCAGTTCTATGTGAGATTGTACATTGACTAGAAGGTACAGGACTGTTATTAGTACTCATGTTACTGAATGTTACTGGGAAAGTATTGCTTGACCGTAACACCCTGTACAGATCTATTCATCGTATACACGGTTACTGTTACTGTTTACTGTCCTGATTACCATTCACCTTGTATTCGATTACTGTTGATTGTTATACTGTACTGTTACTGTCACTGTATATCCCAGTATTCTAAGTAACATAGGCATTGACTGTTTAACTAAATTAATAATAATGTAAAAAGATAACTTACACTGGGATTGAAAATTGGTGGAGGAGACAACGTCTGTATTTTGGGTAGACCTAGGATATAGGTTGCACAGTCAATATACGGTTTCATTGTAGGGTTCCAGGGGATGACTGAATCCTGTATTGTTCATATTGTTATTATTATTTTTATTAACTACCTAGCTGTAGGACCTGGTTCAACACCAGGTGAATCGATCGTAGTTTCGGGTATGTACGGAACCCACCTAAAGCATGGACAATATCTTTTCTATTAATTTCAATAACTTAGGACGTCGATTGGCACATGTGGTAGGCGTAGTATAGGATGCGTCTATTTTGGATGGTAATTGGTGTTTGCTGAATAATAATGAACTGTTCAAATATACTGTAACTGATTGTTTTTGCTTGATACATGTATGTATGTTTGACACCCAATGATACATCTGACCTTATTGGACATCTGACTCTACTACTTACTGACTCTACCCGCCTGATATATATATATATATATATATATATATATATATATATATATATATATATATATATATATATATATATATATATATATATATATATATATATATTTTATTTATCATGATAAACATCTGATTGAATATCTTACTGGATACATACTCTACTGTGTGCTATTCACATTACTATTTATTTACTTTATTCATGCCATTTCTTATTCCAGTATAATATTTTCTTTATCTGCTCACATGTTATATGCACATGTACTTTCCAATTTATTCTTACACATTCACTAGGAGTTCTGACTCTCTGGATTTGCATATCCAGATCTGTGGCTATTTATAACTGATCAAGTATTGAGAGAGGATCACAGGCATCTTGAGGAGTTAGAGTTCTCTCTTATTCAATCATTTTTTCTTGATATTTTCTGTCTCTTTTTTATTCCATTCTTTCATGATTCTATGCATTGGACTTGTCACGCCCCGCTTCCCAAAATACTTGAAAACAGAGTCGCGATGAGAGTCGGCGATGTATATACGTAAGGAGAATACCCCACTATACACGCTAAGCCTAAAGTAAGCTGAACAAGCTATATAATAAATATGATAAATCAATATCATTGCAATATGACATATAAATATCTACCAAATGATAGCATATAAAATAAAGGAATAAATTATGAAACGAGTCTGATATATGGAATGAAGGAAACTATAGAAACGTGAATAAAAGGAAGAAAGAATATCAAAATAGGTAGAAAGAAAACTCCAGCTCCTCACAAAGCATACGATCTCAACGAACACCTGTTCAATAAAATAAAATGTCCAATATCTGGACGTGCAATTCTAGGATCATCAGGACGCGACCTAATGAGTGTGTGTGTGCAAAAGAAAGTGCTCGTGCATAATAAGAATGTAAGCAATGACAACATGATAAACTGAAATAAAAGATAAAAGAATAATCAATATTAAGGACAAAGCTATGAACGATATATAACTGATATCATGATAAAAGAAACAACTAATGTCAAGTTGTGTAACCTAGAATATGTCACTAGTCTGGTATACAATCGGGTCATGTGTACAATCATATGTCTGTAACAACTTATATGAGTTCAGTCAGGTGAGTACAGTCAATTATAATACATAATAACAATTTATCATTATTAATTATGTCAGCAAACACCAATTACCACATGTATTAGACGCATCCCATACTACGCCTATCACACATATCAATCGGGGTCCTAGGTTATTGAAAGCAATAGAAGAGATATTATCCATGCTTTAGGTGGGTTCCGTACATACCCGGAACCATGGCCCAATCATCTGGCGCTGAAGCAAGTCCTACTGCTAGGTAGTCAATAACAATAACAATAACAATATGAAAAATATGGGATGTCAGTCATCCCCCGGAACCCTGCAGTGGAACAATATCTCGGCAGCGCAACCTGTATCCTAGGTCCACCCAAATAGTGACGTTGTCTCCTCCATCAATTTTCTCAATCCCTGTGTAAGTTGTCAATTTACATTATTATTTATAACAATTAATATACATGTTATTTCAATTACTGGGACAATACGGTGACAGTAACAATATCAATGAAGTAACAATGACAATGTAGACAATAGAACTGTGTAAACGGTAGAACAATGGAATAATTCATGTGTTACAGTCTGACAATAATTTCCCAGTAACTTTCAATAACATGAATCAATACAATAACGAATCCAGATACTTCTCAATAAATAATCTCATTTAGAACTGATCAATATCTCATCCATCTGTACTAAGATACAATAGTAACTGACCATCAACTTATAGTCTCAATACAATCATCATGATCATCAAGTACCAATCCATATCGAGTAATCTGATACAATAAACCATCATTTCAATATATCAATAATCAGTGATCAGTTCTCTCACCCTATCAATCTACCCTGATCCTTAAGTCATCAATATATTCAAATCTCAATAATTGAAATATTACATGTTCTGATACATCTAATCAAATTCCCACATTCTATTTAATCAATATCATCACACACTCTCACTCTATCAAGGTCAATCACCGGATCCAAAAGCTCAAGTAACATATCAAGTATAAATATCTAAAAATTCACCAGGCCAGGTCAACCCAATCAACGTCTATTCCTCAAGCAAGACGAAATTTAAGATGCCTCTATGTCTGATAATCAACATCAACAAGATATCAACACTCAAATAGTATAATCAAGGGTAAAACTGAGAAATACTCATAACTATAAATCTAACTAAATCAATCACATTAGAACACTAATTAAGATCCAATAAAAGAGTGTAAATCCCAGATTAACTTCAACTCTGAATAAGTTCATGTACCGATCCAAGCATCAAGAATTCTAATCCTTTAATAAAGTAAGATCACATCTAATATGTCCTCAAATACCTGAATAAATTCTTGACTAAATTATCACTGAATTAAGGAATATAAAGTCTGATAATTATTCATATAAAATATAGATCTTAAATCACAATCACGAACCAACCCAACACAAGACCAATCTAGTGTACAGTCCAAGTTCCTTTACAGCTAGTCCGAGTCTGAAACGGTAATCATCAGTAAATGAAATGATATAAGCCTAATATCTCAATATCAAAATACAAGGTCCATATCCATCTGATGCTCAAATATAAACTAATCCAGCCAACCAATGATCGAGTCCAGTCACAGTCTAAGATATATCAATACTAGGTCTAAGCCAACAATGATAAACTACTAACACATGAAATGATATCAATAAATACTCATATCAATTACATAAATAAAGTGAGCGCTCATTGATGTCTCATGAAGTGATACAAGTAGTCACATTGGTAAAATACATCAAACAGTCACATGAAACGATAAAAGTAAAACACAAATACATATTGACAACGATAAATAAGAAAAATGACATAAGAATAAACATTCATATGAAATGATGCGGTTTTGAAACCGAATCGTCGTCTGATCTTCACTGCATGAACCGGTACTGATCTCCGGATTATTTCATGAGTTAGTCTTCGAATCGCTAGTCTACTGGGTCCACAACGAACACCAATCTGAATCGGGTCCGGATTTCCTGCAACGGGTCTAGATCCCACCAAACGGGTCTGAAATCGCTATAACACGTAACCATACGCACATACGTTGATATACAAATACATACATGCACATTATATACATACCCCAACATGCATACTCATACGTACTAATACACACACACACATCAACTCACGCACACACTCTTGCAAACACACCCAAACACTATGTAATTAAAACATGGATGCATAAGTATATAGATTTACCCACATACCCCTACACATAACAATGACATATATTTACACAAATACCTACACCTCATGTAAATGCACACATAATTGCATAATTGATCCACAGCATAAATATATGCAGAGAAGGGGAGGGGGAGGAGTCACGCAACGAGGTGATTAGCGGCGCGCTGACGGAGGCTCCGGTAGAGGCAGCGGAGGCCGCGGAGGATGTCAATGGATAGAAGATCTCGCCGGGAAAGGCGCGGGTGCGTTCGCGCTCGCCGACAACGATCGACGGCATCCATGGAGAGGTGGAAGATGCCATCTCACACATGAATATAAACCCACATGAATTAATACACACACCCATATTATTCCCAACACTTACATACATATCTATTAAATTCCATGCATAATCAAAATTAACACACACTACATAAAACGAAAAGAGGAGAAACTGAGAACTCACAGCACGGGAGAGAAGCTCGACAACACCGTGGAGGTGCGACCATGGTGTGGAGGTGTTTGTGCTGCCGTGGCTTGGATTGGAGGAGAGGCTGGACATGGCTACGTGTTATGGAGGATGATCATGGCCCGCTGGAGGAAGGGGAAAACCCGGGGAGGGGAGATCTCAGCCTGTGCTCAGCAAGGAGAAGGTGTGCAGTGCTCTGGACTGCTCACGGCAGCAGGGCAGTGGGCACGGCCACGGGCTGTGGAGAGGCTGTGGAGCTCAGCCTGGACAAGCGAACAAGAGGCTGGTTCTAGGCCTGGGTTGTCGTAGTGCGTAGTCCAGGGAGGAGGCAGATCTCAAGGGGTCTCAAGTTTGGGTGGCACGGCAAGGAGAAGAGATCTGGCGGGGGAGCGTGGCTTGCCGGGGGTGTTCACGGCCATGTAGAGGGGATCCGGGCTCAGTTGAATGAAGAAGAGGAGTGGAAAAGATAGAATAGGTTAAGCTTAAGATTAAATAGGATTAATTAGTTAGGATTTTGATTTGGTTAACTAGGATTTGATAAGATATAAGATTAGGTTGGGATTTAGTAGATAGGATTGAGATTCGATTAGGATTATAGATAAAATAAGATTGAATGGGTGGTGGGTTGAAAAAAAAGAATTAAAACCAAAAGGAATATGGGCTTGGGGGAAAATGTATTAGAACAAAAAATGGAAGTGAGTTAGATTACGGGCTAAAACACACAATAAATACTAACACTAATAGTATAATATTAATAATACCAATTAAATACAAAGTAATAACTAAAAATAACAATAACAATACTAGTAGTAATTTAATAATATCTTTAACAATAATGATGATGATAATAATAATTACATATTAATAAGATCATAATAAAAATGGTAATAATAATTAATAAAAATTAGTAATAATAACTCACATAATAGATAATAATTAATACAAAAATACATGTACACAAATCAAAATATGATTATTTGTCATTAAATCATTTATTTCAAAAAAGTAGAGATATTACATTCTACCCACCTTATAAAAATTTCGTCCTTGAACTTTTCATAAAGATATTTTCATTTATTTTGTTATTAAAGCATTGCAAAAGTTCACACTTGCTTTTGTATGGTTGGGTAAATTCTTGTTATTGCTATATTCTGCTGCTAAGAACCTGTTATATTACCTGTGCACTGTAATTATTTTAAGAACTAAAATACATTAATTGGATATTTTAAAATGCTTTAGACATTTGCATCTAGGCACGTGTAAATTTTATTTTAATATACCTTATTTTATTCTTCTGTTGTTGTGATCTGAATCGAGGTGTACATATGGCATTGCATATAGCATAGGACAAATATTTGAGTGATTTACTCGCTTTTTTGTGTTCATTCTTATCTATATTGCACACTTACACGAACTGGACTTAAGAGAAAAACCCAATACAAGATAAGGTGGGAAAGTCATTATCCTTCCTTAGCCTAAAAACTACCTCCCCACTTACCAACCCAAGCCTTAATAAATTTTGCTAGACGTTGGCCCCTAGGGACATCTCGGACTCATTTAGGAGATTGACCTAAGGGGAAAGTTGTTAGAATATGACTCTTGTCAAATCGGTGTCCAAGGTTGGGGATTGAGAGGCGAAACCTCGAAGAACAGTAGTTTGGCATAATTAGGCTCGTTGCTCCAGCACGGATATCTCCCACTGGTCTTACCCCAACCTGGCCGATTAACTTGTGGTCAGACTTCTACAAGGTACCCCCCGTAGATAGTCTAACAAATTAGGAGTCATCTAGGCCTAAGTCAACCCTAGCATAAGCTTGTTTTCTATTTCTTTTTTGCTTTTCTTTATTTGTTTATTTGTTTGATTGTTTTTCTTTTTTGTAAATTGTGAAATGAATTTTAACAACAACAATTTTTTCAATCCTAATATGATCCATATTTCACCCTGACCTCATTTGACTCGGATAACTCCGACCCGACTATGTACAACATAAACCAATCATAATAGGCCGGACTGGGATATCTAACTCAATGTGACCCATACCCCCAATCCTATAACCAAGATTTTCAAAGTAATTTCTACTCTTCACAGAGTTCATGAGGATTCACCTCTCTCGAGTCAAATTTTCAATCATCTTTTTCATAATTTTCGTAATATTCATTCCCCGATTTTGTTTACTATACTCCTTTCCAGAACCACCCTCTGAAGAAAATCGGATTTGGAAAGGAGTATGGAAGCCATGCTTGAGTCCCAACAACAAATTCAAATTTTGCTCAACTCACAATCCTTCTGACATCAAACTCCATATTCTTCTTTTCTAGAACATCCAATTAAAAAAATCTAGGCTAGAAAAGAGTTTGAAAGTCTTTTGTGAAATAGCGAAATGATTTCAAAATATGTTGGACTCATCATCTCAACTAAATTTTCAAGAGTCATACTCATCCTTTCCAGTCGCACCGATTCAAAATGAACAACCATCCATCATGTAATTGAATATGGAACTCTTGCGTAAGTTCGAACAACAATCACAAAATCTGATGGACTTACGACTTCACCATAATTTTCAAAACTAACTTTCATACTCACCTTTTAAGATGAACCAATTGAAACGAGTATGGAAGACATAATTCAGATTCAGAATTCTGTTACCCGGCCTATCAATAGGTTAGACTCAATAATGAGTGAATTGATCAAAGAGAATGAGGAAAGTCTTTCGTATCAACCTTTGACCAATCCTTATATCCCTAACTCTATCGATTGGACCCAAAACTCATGTTATTTTGAAAATCAAGATTCAATTTCATTACATCCATTTGAACTTGCTCAAAATTTTGAGAATCACCTTGACATTTTGGCAAGTTATCCTTTTCCTGAAATTGACCTTACACATAAATGTGATCCTGAACCTTATGTTGGTGATTCCATTTCACTTTTTGATCCAATAATGACCCTGGTATCTTTACTAGATTTTTTTCATATTACGGAGTCAACATTGAATCATGTACCAGTACACCGTAAAATTGAATCACCAATATCCTATGATCACACTTCATTGATGGGGAAACTGTGTGAATATCAGTTCTTTGGTTTGGACCCCATTTTTGAACAATTTTGACTCCCACTTTTGAATCAAGACTTGATCTTAGTCAAATCCCCGAGTCGGTATCGGTTTTTGTTCCTGTTCCATTTGAGTCCAAATCAATCATCTCTCAAAATCACACTTCATTGTTGGACAAGGATGTTGAACAAAATAACTCAGTAATTATTTCTAAAAATTAAAAATTAGATGAGGATAATTTTTAAATAAGACCATTCAATCAATCATTCTTTTACTAGGTCGTATTAGAGAGGTCACTGTGGGTTCCTTCGAGATCCATAAAATGTAAATTGGTCCACATTTCGTGAACCAATTAGACCATCACCATGAGGTAATTTTTCTTCCCTTTCCATTTGTTTCATGTGTATACACATTCACGATGCATTGAGGACAATGTATGAGATAAGTATGGGGGAGGGCTTACTAACATAGGTTGTTTTCTATTTTTTCTTTTGCACTTCTTTTTAAAAAATTTTAAAATTTTCTTTTGTATAAAAACTTTTTTTTCCCTTTTACAAAACTTTTTGAAATAAGAGAAATAGTTTTGATTTATTTTTCAAGAAAATTAAGATTATCTTAGGAATTAGGAAGGCCTAAAATTATGAATTCTTAAACCGAGTCAAAATGATAAATCTTGTTTAAATTTTAGGATAAGAAAGTAAGATTGGAAAGATAATTTGATCTTGAATTTTTTTGCCTTAGATATATGCACTTCACACTTAAAACAAGTTTGTGGGATTGAGACAGAGACTGAAAATTTCATACAAAAAATATAAAAAAATGATAAAATCACTTATTGAAGCTTGATAATTATGCCTCAGGAAGCATGATTATTCACGCCTAAAACAGTGGACAAAAACAAAATAATCCCTTTTAGTTTTGTGGCCTTATTTACTCGAGTCTTTAAGCCCGAGGGATGTTTTCTCATCTGGTGTCCTAAAACTATCTGGTTTGGAAGTCACCGGCTAAAGGCTCACTACCTAGGTACATAAGAAAGCCTAAGAAAACTAGGGGATGAAAAAAATTTTACGAATAAATGGCATGAAAGTTAGAGTCAATATCCCAAAAATCTTCACAGTTCACAAAGTGCATATTTTCTAAGAGTTTTTATGAAAGATCAAAGAATCGATTCAATTTAAATTCTTACATTTAATTTATAGCAAGATTTTGTCTCAAGAACTATGAAATCAACTGGATAGATAAACTCTCCGGCCCAGATAAGGACATCGTTAATTTCTCCTTTTGAAACTTTCACAGAACAGTCAGCCAGTTGGATTGTGACTCGAGTTAGACTAAGATCGCCCAACCCGAGTTGTTGATAAACTGAGAATGAAAGCAGGTTGATACTTGCTCCCAAGTCAAGAAGTGCACGACTAATCTCGGCTTGTCCTATAGTGCAGGCAATGGTGGGACAACCCGGATCCATGTATTTAACAGGGATCAGACCCGATAGTAGCTCACTAATGTTAGTGGCTAAGAAGACTTTCTTAGGTGCATTAGTCTTTCTCTTCTTCGTGCACATATCCTTAAGAAATTTTGCATAGGATAGGACTTGTTGGATGGCATCAAGAAGTGGCACATTTATCTTCACTTGGTTGAAGATCTCAATTATCTTATCCATGTGTGGATTCTGCTTGTTGTTCTTCAGCCTATTAGGAAATGGTACTATAGGCTTGTGCACCAGACTGGTTAACCTATCTTTTTCAGATTCGTCAGATTTGTAAGGATTGAGACTAGATGAGATTGATGCTTGAGTGTGATTGTGCTGAATGGGATTAGATGGTGTTGATAGTTGATTATCAACTTTCTTTCCCGACCTCAATGTATGAATAGCATTACATTGATTCAATGATTGATCCTCAGCCAAATGAGCTTGTTGAAAATTCTTAGGATTCATTATTAGCTGACTGGGCAAGGTACCCTTTTTCCTCTCATTCTGTGGATTGGCTAATTGGCTCATTTAAACCTCTAGCCTCTGTATTATTTGCATGAGGGAATCTTGGTTCTTCATGTACCTTTTCATGTTTCTCTCAAAGTCAGTCATTCTCCTTTCAAGTTGAGAATTCTGGAAGGAAGATTGTGGAGCTTGGTTGGAAAACTTTTGTTGATAATTTGAAAATTTGGGCGGATGATTGGGAGAATTATGATGGTAATTAGAAAAGTTAGGTTGATGATTGGAAGAATTATTAGAATGATGGAAGTGGCTTGCATGGTTTGACCGTGGGTGGTCATTGTTGTGTTGGCTTCATGAGAAATTTGAGTGATTTCTCCAGCCAGGATTGTACATTAGTGCATAAGGATCATTGTTCAGCCTTGAAACATTCATCGGTTCAGGATATTGTTACTGAGCTTGAAACACCAGACACTCCTCAAACACATGATTCATGACTTGACATTAAGTACAGCCCGGAGTTAGAAATTAGTTTGGGCTGGCTTGATTAACTAGACTTGGCTCCTTAGTTTCCAACAACTTCTACTCTTCTCCCTAGGTTTGCTATTTTAGCCTCGTTAGCTATGTATGATTCAATTAAATAGAGACCTCCTTTTGAAGAGATGGAGCTTGAATTTCTAGAGTTTTTATTAGTTGGTTCCCATTGTATGGTCTTTTCAGCTAGATCCTTATATAAATCCCATCCTTCATTCTCATTCTTCCACAAGAATCCCCCTAGGCACATGGTTTCTAAGAGGGTCTTGGTTGAGTAGTCTAAACCGTCATAAATAATTTGGCATTATCACTATTTCTCTATTCCATATGAGGACATTGGACAAGGAGGTCTTTAAAGCGTTCAAAGTACCTCCAAAACGGTTCACTAGGTTCTTACTTGAACTGCATGACGTTCTTCCTAACGAGAGCGGTCTTATGAATTGGATATAATTTCTTCAAGAAGACCTTGATGAAACCATCTCAGGATGTGATAGAGCCGGCCGTTAAGCTGTAAAGCCATTTCTTGGATAAGTCCTTAAGAGCAAATGGGACAAATCTCAACCTAATAGCATCATCTACAAGGTATGGGATTTTCATCATTAAGAATACTTCCTCAAATTCTCTTATGAAGAAGTAAGCATATCGGACTCTAAGCCATGGAACTTAGGGAGTGTGTTGACGAACTGAGGCTTAAGCTCAAAGTTGTATTCACCAACGGATGGATGTTGGATGCAAGATGGAAGTGAGGTTCTAATGGGATAGAACCTATCCTGTAAAGATGTCGGTTAAGCCATAACTGAATCTGGTCTTGGTTCGAACTTAGGTGGTGATGTGTTTCTAGTTAACCTAGATGAATTAGGGTCTCTTGACCACAATTGCATACACAAACACTATCACAAACAAGTTCACCAATAGTCGATAAGAAAAAAAAACCAAGCCTAGTTTAAGCTAACCTTGACCTAGACAACTCCTAACTAGTTGATTGTCGACAGGAGGTATAATGCAGACTTTGACCACAAGCTAATCAGCCAGGTCAGAGCAAGATTAGTGGGAGGTATTCGCGCAAAAGTGACGGGCCTAATTAAGCCAAACCACCAGCCTTCGGGGTTCGCCCCTCAATCCTTGTCCTTAGACACTGATTTGGCAGGAGTCAAATTCTAACACCTTCCCCCTTAGGATAATCTCCTAATGAGTTCGAGATGTCCCTAAGACCAACGTTTATCAGATTTTAAATTAGGTTTAGGTTGTGCGTGCTTGAAGATGGTTTGTGGGCTAAGAAAATGTAATGATTTTCCCACTTTATCTTGATTTGGGTTTTGCCCTTTAGATTTATTGTGCAAAGTGTGCAAGATATAGAAAAGTAACATTCACCAGCAAATATCACACAAGAATGTTTCCTAAACTATATGCTATGCATACATACCTTGTCTCCAGCTATCTTCAACAGTAATTGTAAAAGAACGTAATTAGCCAAATGCCTAGAATGCAAATCTAAACATCTTTTTAAGCAATTGGCAATCAATCAGATTACTGATGGATTAAAAATAGAAAGTATAAATATCAGATATAGCAAAATAACACACAAAAACTGTATTTTTGCAAAGCGATATGTCCTGCAATAAAGAGTTTTTAGTAGTCCAAAAATTTCAAACTTTTGCGCTGCAATTTTTTGAAATTCTGTTTCCTACTTTCGAGAGTAGGAGCATAGTATAGAAAGTCTTCTCCTACAAAGCTTGAGTGCTAAATATGATTTCTTAACGTCCCTGAAATAAGACACCAAACTTGTTAGAAAACAATTACACCGTTCTCTCCCTGGCAATGGCACCAAAAATTTATTGAAAATGAAAGAGCAATGAGAATTACCGTCTAGCTTTGGGCTAACGGGTCGTGTCCACGAGGAGAAATGCGATGAAAGCTTTTCGGTAGTTTTGTTCAGAAAGCAAAGAATGGTTTCGGTGTTTTTTATGTTGAAAAAGAGAATGGAGAGTAAGGAAGTGATTAAAAGAAAATTTTAAAACTTGGAAAAGGCTTTGGAGAAGATGATCTTTTAGAAAATGATTTGAGAGTGATTTGGCTGTGATTTAAATTATGAAAAGAATCCGAGCTCACCAATTTTCTACTCAACTACTTACTCATCTCAAGAACATTTTGGTGCATCACTTTTATCATAGGCAAAAACCTTTAGTTTCTTTTAATTTTCAAGTAAAACAAATAAGATGGTTTTGGTTTAAATCTTAAGGCTTTTCTCAACACATCATTAAAAATAGAATATTAAACCATCAAGCACGAAGAAACAAGTATGGAATAAAAATAATTTAAAAATATTTGTGCTTTGAAAGTCCAAGTTTAAAAGAAAAACATCCTTATGTGCTTTCAAGAACAAAGTTTAACTCAGGCATTATTATGATTCAAGAGAGTTGCTTTCATAAAAATCAATCAAGAGAAATGAGGTACAAGATATTGATTAGTGAGCCCAGAAGATGGTTTAGTTACTCATGATAGAAAGAAAACAAATAAGAGAATGAAAATAAAACATAGACATACCGAATTGAGTCGAGTAGAATAAGCAAGTTGAGTCTCCTTTGATTTTCACTTCAAGGATGAATTACACACTTAATTCCACTCTTCTCTCTGTGCTGGTCTAAACTAAAAAGTAAAGATGAGATATAGTTTCTCAGAAGTATCTAACAATACTCCGTAAACCCTAAAAATGAACAAGAATTCTAATCCTAGTCTTTGCTCCTCTCTTCTCTGTAGAATGCAGTATTTATAGGAAAAAACCAAACGGGGGAGGGTGTACGAAGATAGGGGGAGCAAACGCTCCTCCAACTGAACTAACCAAGCTGCTAAAATACAGCTTTGACCGCGTTTCTGCGGCCTTGGTGTGGCCAGGTGGCCACACCTGGTTGGTGGTACTCCCTGGTTTACTGATATGCCTTTATCTCTTGCTAGTTTTCCCGTTTCAGCTCCTGGATTTGACGAAACGGTTTTTAATCTTTGGTTTTAACCAATTAATTTGGGAAGATTCATGTTAACCGGTTTTTAACCTCTCTGATTTGCCATGATCTCCCCTGATTTTCTAATTTCGAATTAATTCTAAATTAAATCAGAATTTGATGGGCTTTTGGGCTCGTTTCTCCTCCCTTTCCTTTAGCAATGGGCCTGCATTTTTAAAAAAAAATAAGACTTATTAATAGGATTTATTAGATAATAAACATAGCAATGTGACAATATATATGCAATATATGTGACCGATCACTGAACGTTAGTATAAATAGAAAGACTAACAGAATAAGAACCAGATTTTTGGAGTGAGGTGCGAGTAAAGCGAATCTGTTTAAGACAACTACGTCCCCCGCTACAGTGCATACGGGATAATGGACGTTGGCCTCCCAAAATACAATACTCCTTCACGTGTTTTGCACAGTACTTTGCAAACTATGTACAGTCGAATAAAAGTTAACACATACCTTCCACTTGATCGGAAGTTGAAACGGACAAAGGATTACAAAAATTTTGAAGAGAATTTTTATTTGAATAGACCTTGTAATCAGAGAGGAGAAGAAGGAAAATAAATTTCGAGTTGTTTTTTATTGTGTCTTTGGAGTGGCATTCTGCCTTTTATATAATAATTGGAGGAAATCTTTCGATTTTAACGAGTGTAACCCTTCCAAATAGACGTATCTATTTGGTTGGAACGGGCACAACTTTTCCGAATAGATACATCCGTTCGCCGAATAGACACATTTATTCGGCCGAAACGGGTTGTCTCTGAACAGACACATCCATTCGATCAGAACAGGTGCAACTGTTCTGAATAGACATTTCGTTTGCCGAACAGACACGTGTTGGCCCAGAGGCCTTCCACTCTAGTTTTGATGATGATTAACTCATGTAGTTATGTTTACTAATAATCTTGTGATGTTTAGTTTCAGATTCTTAACCAAGATATTAGTAGGTGATTAGCTTCAACAAAGGTGTTTTGGAGCTTCTCACATGGTGATTCAAGAGCCCGAGCGACAAAGTTCATACCCTAGCACTCGTTGGAGTCAAGCTCGGTGGATCACGTTTTGGATCGAGTCGACTTGAAGACGGAGTTCGTCAAGAAGACTTCGGTACATTGTTTAGTTTTTGTTTTAGATCCATTGTTAAAGACTAGATAGTGTGATAAGCTCAAGTTCACAACACACACACACACACACACACACACTTGTTTCTAGTTTTCATGTTTATTGGTTTTCGGTTTTTGGTTTAACCGATCTTGGTTTTCATGAATAGATAGATTCAAAACAAGTTTACATGATTTAATGTATATTAGATTTGTTCTATATACATGCATGCTTCAACTATTTAGACAAACTTATTTTGATATGCCTATTCATGTGTTTGGAGTTTTGTGTTTCAACAAAACTTATTTTCGGATTTAATATCAAAAACATTGGTATATATATCTTTCATGTATATTGGATTATATCCATATACAACATGCTTAAAGTTGTTTAAATATCATGCTTTTGTATTTGAATGAGTTTTGGAAAAATCGGATTTCCATTTGAAAAATTCAAGTTTTAGGAAATACAGTTTTTGGTTTTCGGCAAAATGTGTAAGTCACAAAAATGGTTTAAAAAGTTTGAAATATGTGTTGAAAATTTTCACACATATTTGTATATCAAAGTATTATACTGAAACGAATTTTGTGGATTTTTAGAGAATTTATGAGATTTATTTAAGAATTAAAAACCCAGGTTTTAAGTCCTGTATTTTTGCCAGCCAAGCTCTGGCGGTCGACCAACCGGTCGACCGGACCAGGAGCCGGTCGACCGGAGCGGTCGACCGGACGTGCACAAGAATGTGCACAAGGCCGTATCAGTTGGCCGGTCGACCGACTGAAGGTAACCCACTCTCGGGTTGCCCCGGTCGACCGGGCGGTCGACCGGCCAGAGAGCCGTTGCTCTCTGGTTCAGGGCCCGGTCGACCGGGCGGTCAACCGGAAGGCTCAACGGTCAGTTTTTTGACCGTTGGTCGGTCGACCGGCCGGTCGACCGGAAGGCCAATTCTGGCCTAGTCAGCAGCCAATGGGCAAATCTGTTTTGGGCCTTTTATACCCCATCTCTTGGTTGTTTTGGTTAAGATTTTTAAGAGAGAAAAATTTCATACTTCCTAAGTGTTTTAAGCAAAAAGTTTTGGGTTAAAATTCCTATTCTCTATTTTGTTTTAAAGTGTTTTTATTTCAAAGAAAATAAGTCTTTTGGGAATTGATTTTTGGTCTAAAAATTCTATATCTATTTGGTATTTTTTCCAAGTGATTTTCTTTGATCAAAACACTTTGTTTTCCACACTTGAGCTATATCATTCTATCCTTTCTATAGGATCATTGTTTTTGTGGAAAAGATTTGGTTTGTGGTCTTTTGATCACCAAGTTGTAACCCTCCTTGACTTGTGATATCCCTCTTGTGTAGAGGTTGATTTTGGAGTGGTGGTTAGCTCCCTCTAGTGAGAGGTAGAGATTGGGTTTGGCTCTCTCTAGTGAGAGGGAGAGTTTGTGTTGGTATCCCTCTTAGTGAAGAGGTGGATTGTGTTGTATTGGCTTTGTGCCTATCCCTCATTTGTGAGGTTGATATTGGTGGCTTTGTGCCTAGCCTCTAAGTGTAGAGGTTGTGTTTGTAAAGAGAGGAGTTGTGTACTCCCGGTGATTGTATTGCCCCAAATCCTCAATGGAGGTTCCCTGTGTGGGAGTCCTGTGTGGACAAGTGGATTGAAAATCCTTCTGTGTGAAGGCGGGAACGTAAAGCTGTGAGCTCGAACCTCGAAACATATTCGTGTGTTTGCGTTTGATCCATTGTCTCTCAACTCTCTCTCTTTTATATTGTGCCGTGCATCATTTCATATTGTCATTTCATACTTATATGCTTGGCTTGTTTGTGTGTGCCTCACTTGTGCTTAACCACGAGAGCTTCATATAGCGCCTCAACTCTTATTCAGAGGAATCAAGAGGAGTTAGTCCAGAGTCCTTCAATGAGAATTCGGCTACACTCGTTGGTTACATTAAGTGTAGTTGCAATTAAGTTTTAATTTTCGCATTTAGTTCATTAGATTAGCGGTACACCTATTCACCCCCCCTCTAGGTGTACTTTCAATTGGTATCAGAGCCTACGCTCCTGATATTTGGTTTAACCACCTAGGAGTGTGATCTTGGTTAGCTAATCTAGATTTGCTTTTTGCACATATATTGTTTACACACACTCATAGATTGCTTGTCACCTTCCATGTTTGATGTTTCCAACATTGACATGTGGAAATTTAGGATGTCCATGTACTTGAAAACCCTAGGCTTGCATGTTTTCCTTGCCGCTACCAAGAAATCCTCTCTTGATAATAGCAAGCATATAGAGGCCAATGCACAAGCCCTTGAGGCACTTAGAAGCACGCTAAACAAAGAATATCTGTGCTTAGTTTCTAACTGTGATTCCGCCTTTGCAGTGTGGAACACGTTGACTACCTCTAAGCTTCAATTGCCAATCCAAACGGAGGATGAATCTAGTGGAGAATCCGAGCAACAATGCTACATGGTCCAAGGAAATGACTCCCTTGAGGTATATTCGGAATCTCAATTAGATAGTAATGATGCTAGTTCTTCATGTGATGATTATGTGGATCCTAATACTTTGAATGAAGAACTTTCTATTCTTTGTGAAAAATTATTGGAAAAATATAATCTTTTGAAAAAGAAAAGTTTAGGACTTAACAATAAAAATAAAGATTTGCTTTCAAGACTAGATTTGGTTTTACAAGAGAAGGAAGAGATTTCAAGTGAACGTGACTCACTTAAATCCCAACTAGATCTTGCCCTAAAAGAAAATGAATTTTTGAAAAATAAAAATGATTGTAATGATATTTTGAAGAAAAATGAAAACTTGTCTTCAAAAGTTAATTTTGTTGTAAAAGAGAATGATTCTTTGAAAATAAAAATTGCTTCAATTTCAAAGGATTTAGAAGTTTGTTTAAAGAAAAATAAATCTTTGAAAAATGATATTGATTCTCATGTTTGCCATGCTAGTATAGCTTCACCTAGCTTATCTATTGCATGCCCCTCTTCTTCTTTAATTGAAAATGATATAAAACTGATAAAGAAGAATATGGATTGTTTGGGCTCCACTTTGAGCCATTATGCCATGAACCATACACGCTTGGAATCTTTGGTTCGAAAGAAACAAGTTCCATTTTTGCATGCACACCATCCACGGCATACACATGCTTCGCACGTTCATGCACACAACACTTTGTATGCTCATGTGTATACTTGTACACATTGTGGACGTAAGGGCCACCTTGCTAAGTTTTGTTATGATCGTATACATGATTCAAATTTAGCAACTAAGTTTGTTTGGGTTAGGAAAGGAACTAACCCACATGGACGCAAAAGAGTATGGGTACCAAAGACCACCCCTATTGTATTTGATGTAGGTGTGGGCTCTCACATGACGTGAGAGTGATGGTGCCTTGAGGTGGATGCGTTCCGAGCTTAAAGAGAACTATTTGGATGTATCACTTTCAAGGAAAGTTTGGTGGAAGGACCACCTTGTTTCGGAGACATAGAGAGTTGCCCTCTCGGTTTTGGTAACGATCTCTAACTCCCATTATGTTTACATGCTTTCATATTATTCATTTTTAGCATGTCTTGATGTTTCATGATTAGTATGTTATATGCCATGATATTTAGATTAGTGATATACTTGTTTAGTTATTTGAGACACCCATGTTTAATTTGGATTTATATTTTTGTGTTCTCACATTTGTTTTTAACTAATGTGTATGTCCTAGATCTATGCATGTGCATGTACATAATAATCATATGTATGTTTATGAGTTTTTGTTTTGATTTCTAAGCTTCATGATTTGAATATATGTTTAGATGTTTGTTTTCATTAAGACTTGGATATATATACTTGTACAACTAATGAGCCACAAATAGATTATTACATATTTGTACTTGAACGCTCATTTGTACTTATTAGATGTATTAGTATAGCCTAGTTTTGATGATTCATGCATTTGACTTGTATTCCCATTTTATACATGTTTTCATGTTTATATGTTTAGCTTCATGTATATGTCTATTTTGTCTAAACTATTGTCTATACATATACATCCTTTGAGTCACTTGCCTTCATGCATATACTTTTGTGGACTCGTTATGTTTGGATATATATGTTCTTTAGTTTGTACATGACATGCATATGCCTTGAAGATTAAATCGTTTTGATGATTTTCATATTTTTTAAGGAATTTCATAATTGAGCTAAATTGACTATTTTCATGATTATGTGTTTCACATAACACTTGTACACTCACTTTACTTATTGTTTTCTCATGATTTTGTTTTCATGAGTCATATATGAGCTTTATATTTTTTGAGTGTTTAGTGATCACGTGATTTACATGTTTTTTATGAAATATAATTTTGTTTTATTCCTTACTTGAAGGATTTCGTACTAGTTTACAAATTTTTCTTATAACTAGTTCGTATTCTTCATTTTGGAAGAGTTTTCAATTATGGTAAACTATTTTCAAACCTATTTTTGAAAACCCTTTCCATTTTTTTTAAGGGGCGGTTGGTTGGGCGACCATGCCTTGTATGTTCTTATTGAAAATCCATTTTAAACATGTGCATGAAATGGGTGGAAGGTAATATGAGTTATACATTTGATCTTATTATGTTTTCAATTGATATCATTGGATCTTTTCAATTGGTATCACTATTGACATTTTTTTTTGTATACTCATATATGTTTCTATATATGTATGCTTTCAACTTCAAATAGTATCAATTTCGATTGGTATTTAATTTTCCATACATATACATGTTTTATCTGTGCTTACTATATCTCTATATCTTTGAGCACAAATTTTGGCTATGCTAAGCTTGATTTCTTTAATGACTAATTTATTTCAATTGATTATGTTTCAATTGGTATCATATACAAGCTTATGCATCATTTTATTTGGTATTTCATAAAGGGGGAGAAAATTCATGTTTCTACTTTCAATTGGTATTCACCTTTCAATTGGTTTTGGTATTCTACTCCCACATTTTTATGTTAAAAATGATTGAAAAAGGATATTGATTATTTTTGGTATCATGTGCTTTTTAATGAAAAATTACTTTCAATTGGTACTAGTCTTTTCAAATTGATATCAAGATTACCTATAAGTTTTACTTTCAATTGGTATGTTTTATTGATATCAAATTTGTTGGTTGAATTGTTTAAAATGATTTATTTACTTACAATTGGTATTTAATTGGTATTTATTTACAATTGGTATCAATTAGTATTTAAATCTATATTTGTTTTATATACCAAATTGTGTACTTTCAATTATGTACTTTCAATTGGTATATTTCATTGATATCATGATGCACTCAATTGATATATTTTTTTTCTTTCAATTGGTATCAAGAAAGTTTTTGTTTTTGATTTCACCCCTCATTTTTTTTGTTTAAGACAAGAAGGGGAGAACATTGTTTTCTTTGACCCCTTTGTTGATGATTGACAAAAAGGGGGAGAAAGATTTTGAGTTTATATATGCATATTTGTGTTTTTGCATATATTGAGTTTATGTATATGATTTATGTTTTTGAGAGTTTTGAACAAAAAGGAAAAGAAGGTTTTTGAGAAACATATGTTTGTTGCATACATTTGTTTATGCATATTCATGTTTAGTATTCATGTGCTTCATTGAATATCTTATGTTTATTGCTATGCATGAGTTAAGGGGGAGCTTCCTTGAAGCTTAACTTTAATCCATACATATATAACTCCATGAGTTTTGTCATCATCAAAAAGGGGGAGATTGTTGGCCCAGAGGCCTTCCACTCTAGTTTTGATGATGATTAACTCATGTAGTTATGTTTACTAATAATCTTGTGATGTTTAGTTTCAGATTCTTAACCAAGATATTAGTAGGTGATTAGCTTCAACAAAGGTATTTTGGAGCTTCTCACATGGTGATTCAAGAGCCCGACGACAAAGTTCATACCCTAGCACTCGTTGGAGTCAAGCTCGGTGGATCACGTTTTGGATCGAGTCGACTTGAAGATGGAGTTCGTCAAGAAGACTTCGGTATATTGTTTAGTTTTTGTTTTATATCCATTGTTAAAGACTAGATAGTGTGATATGCTCAAGTTCACAACACACACACTTGTTTCTAGTTTTCATGTTTATTGGTTTTCGGTTTATGGTTTAACCGATCTTGGTTTTCATGAATAGATAGATTCAAAATAAGTTTACATGGTTTAATGTATATTAGATTTATTCTATATACATGCATGCTTCAACTATTTAGACAAACTTATTTTGATATGCCTATTCATGTGTTTGGAGTTTTGTGTTTCAACAAAACTTATTTTCAGATTTAATATCAAAAACATTGGTATATATATCTTTCATGTATATTGGATTATATCCATATACAACATGCTTAAAGTTGTTTAAATATCATGCTTTTGTATTTGAATGAGTTTTGGAAAAATCGGATTTCCATTTGAAAAATCCAAGTTTTAGGAAATACAGTTTTTGGTTTTCGGCAAAATTTGTAAGTCACAAAAATGGTTTAAAAAGTTTGAAATATGTGTTGAAATTTTTCACACATGTTTGTATATCAAAGTATTATACTAAAACGATTTTTGTGGATTTTAGAGAATTTATGGGATTTATTTAAGAATTAAAAACCCAGGTTTTAAGTCCTGTATTTTTGCCTGCCAGGCTCTGGCGGTCGACCGACCGTTCGACCGGACCAGGAGCCGGTCGACCGGAGCGGTCGACCGGACGTGCACAAGAATGTGCACAAGGTCGTGTCAGTTGGCCGGTCGACCGAGCGGTCGACCGACTGAAGGTAACCCACTCTCGGGTTGCCCCGGTCGACCGGGCGGTCGACCGGCCAGAGAGCCGTTGCTCTCTGGTTCATGGCCCGGTCGACCGGGCGGTCAACCGAAGGCTCAACGGTCAGTTTTTTGACCGTTGGCCGGTCGACCGACCGGTCGACCGGAAGGCCAATTCTGGCCTAGTCAGCAGCCAATGGGTAAATCTGTTTTGGGCCTTTATATACCCCATCTTTTGGCTGTTTTGGTTAAGATTTTTAAGAGAGAAAAATTTCATACTTCCTAAGTGTTTTAAGCAAAACGTTTTGGGTTAAAATTTCTATTCTCTATTTTGTTTTAAAGTGTTTTTATTTCAAAGAAAATAAGTCTTTTGGGAATTGGTTTTTGGTCTAAAAATTCTATATCTATTTGGTATTTTTCCCAAGTGATTTTCTTTGATCAAAACACTTTGTTTTCCACACTTGAGCTATATCATTCTATCCTTTCTATAGGATCATTGTTTTTGTGAAAAAGATTTGGTTTGTGGTCTTTTGATCACCAAGTTGTAACCCTCCTTGACTTGTGATATCCCTCTTGTGTAGTGGTTGATTTTGGAGTGGTGGTTAGCTCCCTCTAGTGAGAGGTAGAGATTGGGTTTGGCTCCCTCTAGTGAGAGGTGGAGTTTGTGTTGGTATCCCTCTTAGTGAAGAGGTGGATTGTGTTGTATTGGCTTTGTGCCTATCCCTCATTTGTGAGGTTGATATTGGTGGCTTTGTGCTTAGCCTCTAAGTGTAGAGGTTGTATTTGTAAAGAGAGGAGTTGTGTACTCTCGGTGATTGTATTGCCCCAAATCCTCAGTGGAGGTTCCCTGTGTGGGAGTCCTGTGTGGACAAGTGGATTGGAAATCCTTCTGTGTGAAGGCGGGGACGTAGAGCTGTGAGCTCGAACCTCGAAACATATTCGTGTGTTTGCGTTTGATCCATTGTCTCTCTAACTCTCTCTCACTTTTATATTGTGTCTTGCATCATTTCATATTGTCATTTCATACTTATATGCTTGGCTTGTTTGTGTGTGCCTCACTTGTGTTTAACCACGAGAGCTTCATATAGCGCCTCAACTCTTATTCAGAGGAATCAAGAGGAGTTAGTTCAGAGCCCTTCACCGGGAATTCGGCTACGCTCGTTGGTTGCATTAAGGGGCCGTTTGTTTCGCGTAAAACTCCGTAATTCGTAAATGACTTACTACCCAGTTACAACTACGGCGTTTGTTTGGACCGTCATTCGTAAAAGACTTACGTAACTCAACTAACACTCACTTGCAACCCAGTTACCACTCACTTACAGCCCAGTTACAGTTAATTTTGTGGTCATACAAATTTGTAATATTTTTTTATATTAATATTAAAATTTTAATATTTAATTTTTTTAATATTTATTTGTAGTATTAAAACTTTTAAAATCACCAAATAGTTAATTTTGTGGTCAACTTTTTCACTTACGACTTATACATTACGACAACCAAACACCGTAAAGTACAATACACTTTCCCACTTTACAATTTTATATTACCAACCAAACACCGTAAAATTTACATACACGTAACTCATTTACAATTGTAAAAGACTTTACTAATTACAACTACGAATTACGGCCAGTTACGACAACCAAACAGACCCTAAGTGTAGTTGCAATTAAGTTTTAATTTTCGTATTTAGTTCATTAGATTAGCGGTACACCTATTCACGCCCCCTCTAGGTGTACTTTCAACACGTCCATTCACATACCACTTTAAATGTTGGACTAAAGAGTTTCCACTCTTTTTATTTTTTCCATTTAGCTCTTATTCTAGACCAACTTTCAGCTTGAATATCTCATTCATTCAAAAACAGAATGTAACATATGAATATACCACGTTCATTGCTAATGGAAGAACATATTTCAATCATCTCTTGTGGATTCTGAGCAGCGGGTCCTGTCTAAACTTCAGCTCAAATTTCCCCAATAACTCACTTAGTAATTCCATGTTCCGACAATCTCCACAATGAGGAGATTCAAGAAAACATACACTCTATGAGACTAACTATATAGTGAAAGGCTCTTTAGAAAAGAAACTGCATTAGGATAGGTGAAATAGATCCTGAACCTTCATAGCGAAAGCCTTATCGGACTTACTGGCCAATCCGTGAACTGAGTCTTGAACTATCGACTATTTATGTAAGCCAAGTCAACATTCCTCACATAATATCTTTTAAAATCAATTTTTGTTCTCAGTTGTGACCTTTTTGGCCTTGGATATTCTTAATTTTAGAGAATGTGTTTAGAGAATTATAGCTTCCATAGAGACTCCCAAAGAGCCGACCCAGTTGTTTACATAAGTAATCATCTATACTTACATAAGTAATTGTCCTATTAAGGGTAGTTTACTCTACCCCACTTATTTTTGTAACAAGATATATGCATCAATAAAAGCATTAAGCTTATCCTATGCCCTTTTATAAAAAACACTCGAGTGCTTCATAAGAATGAGTTAGAGTCAAGCTTTTAAGTGTTTATTCCCAGAGTCAATTATAACTAGTTTTTTCTCTTGAACTTAGTCCGTGGGATCTCCAGTCGCTAAGTGAGGTTTCCATTAAGCTCAAGCAGTATAGTTAGGCTTTTAACCTCATTCCCCACCATGCACAGTTTATACGCTCTCCACTCAAACTTTTAGTGAACGGATCCGCTAAGTTATCTTTGATGCCAACTCTATTTGAGAGCAACTGCTTAACGGTATTATGTCTACGACAGATGTGTCTAGACAAAATTTTGTGCCCTACATATTACTACTTAATTATTGTAGTGAATGCATGTGACGGGCACTGGCTTAGGCCATAAAGGTATATCCTCTAACATTATAGAAGCCACTCTGCTTCTTCTCTAGCCTTCTATAAGGAAATAAATTCTGATTTTATTGTAGAATGAGCTATGTAAGTTTGTTTAGAGGATTTGCAAGATATGACCGTGCCTCCGAGAGTAAAAATGTATCCACTAGCTGATTTTAATTTCTCAAAATCTGCAATCTAATTTGCATTATTATACCCTTCAAGTACAGATGGATATTTCCCATATCTCAAGGCATACTCATTGGTGTTCTTCAAGTAGCCCATTACTCATAGTAACACAGTCCAATGATCGTCACTAGGATTACTACTGTGCATGCTTAATTTGTTTACAATGTAAGCTATATCAAGTTTAGTGTAATTCATTAAATACATTAAACTTTCAATGATTTGAGAATACTCCAACTGTTATTTTTCAGTTCATGTATTCTTGCGAAGATGGATGTATAAGAGAAAAAGATTAGTGTTTTCTTTGATCCCATATTCGTTGAATTTTGTTGTCATTTTGTCCACGTAATGTGACTAGGATAGACTGATTACATCTGTTGTTCTAGTAATTTTAATTTCTAAAATTACATTAGCAACGCTAAGATCCTTCATGTCAAAATTAGATAGCATCCTTTTAGTGGACTTATTAACTCCAATATTAGTCCCGAGTATCATGATGTCGTCTACATAGAGACAAACAAGGATTCATGCATTTTTAACTATTTTAGTATAGACACACTTGTCGCATTCATTGATAGTGAATCTATCTTTGACCATGAAACTATCGAACTTCTCATGTCATTGTTTAGAAGTCTGTTACAGCTTCTTTTCATAGTTGTACTCTGGGGTAGACGTAACCTCCTTAAATATTTGAGACTTACTTTCAAGCGCATATGATATGAAGTTTGGACCAAACAATTTAGAGATTCTTGATTTCTTATTCCTTCTTGGTTCAACCTCTGCATCAACTATTGGTTCACTGGATTCTTTGTCCCTGAAAGCTATTTCATGTGTTCTTTTCTCAGAAGCATTATTTTCTTCCCGTTTGAATAGGAAGACATCTTCAAAGAACACACCATCTCTTGATTTGATAATCATATTTAAATGAATATTTGGTATTTTATATTTGTGTACCAGAAAATTGTAAGCACTGCTATTCAAGACATATCCTATGAAAATGCAATCCACCATTATAGATCCCAACTTAGTCTAATTAGGTAATGGCGCTGGTACCTTTGCAAGGCACCCCTATATTTTGAGGTAATAGTAAGAAGGAGGCCTTCCATGCCATAACTCAAAGTGAAATAAGACCAAGTTTCTTGTGGGGTACCCTGATTTATGGTATTAGGACTTCCACTCACCAGTTTTGTGTGTATGGTACTGTGATTAGGTGAATTATACCAAAGTCAGCACACAACTATTTAATTCATATTCTCCACCTTGATCAGATTTTAGAATTTTTATATTCTTATTGAGTTGATTCTTAATCTCGGCTTTTGTATGTTATAGACATACTTTTTTGCTTTGACTAATAACAGTCTTACTATATACCATTTAGTACTCAAGAAAATGTCATGTGATGAACTTCTTAGTACTAGCATCCTCCTTCTTCGAAATAGGAAGAGGAGCAAATATCACAGTCTAGTTCAACACTCTTAGTACCCCGCTAATACTTTCTTGATTAGTATCATATATTTTCTGCAATTTAAGTAGAGTAGAAGTTAGCAACTTCAATATTATAATTATTTTAAGAATGTTTGTCCTGACAACCAATCAAGAGATCAAGATCAACCGTCCAATCAGGTGAAAATAAGGTGGAAGGTTATTTGTTCAATTAAACATTCTTTAATTAAAGAACTATCTTTCAAATCCCTTTCTTAGACACCAATCGGACTAATATTTAGTTAGTCTCGTATTAGTGATAAATCGACAAGATAAATAATTCAACAATAATTTATCTAGCAATAACATTTATTAGAATAAATATTCCAGCAGGAATATCTTATTCAACGTAACCCCTGTAATAAGAACGTTAGTTCAAAAAGACAGAAAATATATTGGAATTCGATAATTTCACAATCAATATTATATAAGATAAATATTTATTAATAATAGTTCGTGCATAACTGAACGTTAGTATAAACGGACAGAGAAACATAATACGAACCAGATTTTTAGAGTGAGGTACGCATAAAGCGAATTTTCTTAAGACAATTACATCCCCCGCTACTATGCATGCGGGATAATCAACGTTGGTCAACCAAATTAGAACACTCTTTCACGTATTCTGCTCAGCATTTGTAAAACTACGTATAATCGAATTAAAGTTAACATGTACCTTCCACTTAACTGGAAGTTGAAACGGACCAAAGAATTACAAAAATTTTGAAGAGAATTTTTGTCTAAACAGACCTTGTATTCAGAAAGGAGAAGAAGGAAAATGAATTCCGAGTTGTTTTTAGTTGTGTTTTTGGAGTGTTATTCTGTCCTTCAGATAGGAATCAGAAAAACCTTTCGATTGTAATGGGTGCAACCCTTCCGAACAGATACATATGTTTGGTTCGAAAGGGTACAACCTTTCCGAACAGATACATTTATTCGCCGAATAGACACATTCATTCGGCCAAAACTGGTTGTCCCCGAATAGACACATCCAATCAGTCGGAACGAGTGCAACCATTCCGAATGGATATGTCTGTTTGCTGAACAAACACGTTCATTCGCATACAACTTTCAATATTGAACTAAAGAGTTTTCATTCTTTTTGATCTCATTTAACTCTTGTTCTGGGCTAACTTCTGACTTGAATTCGGAAGCAGAATTGAACATGTAAATATACCACATTCCTTGCCAATGGAAGGAGAACACATTTCAATCATCTCTCGTGCATTCCGAACAGCGGGTCCCGCCTAAAATTCAGCTCAAATTTCCCCAATAACTCACTTGGTTAATTCTAAGTTTCCAACACCAAAGAGTAAATTCTGATACATTTTCTACGAGTTTGTTTTATCTACAATGCTAAATTTGTACCAGGTTAAGAACTTGTTGCCTATAAAAAAATGTTATTGTTCAAATAAAGGTCCAACATGAAGAATGTCATTTTTTTTTATAGATAAGAATTTTGGAATGAGATGGATGAAAGTCATTATTCTTTTAAATGTTAGCTGCTAGAAAAGTACTTTAATATCTATGAGGGGGTTTAGCTTAACAGTGACCTTGACAAAACTTGTGTTCACTTCCACGCACATAGGAAATACTAAAAATACCTATATCACGCAATTGAAGTCATAATGGAAAGAAAATAGAAGTAAATTTTTATTGGTGTATTAATGATAATAGATACAAATGATAAATTATAAATTGTGAAAACCTTGTGTTACATGCTCCAAGGTGATGGATCAGAATTAACTGGGATCCGACTTCGCAACAAAGTTCAGAATGACATTTTCTATTTTTATGAATTTTTGAGGGTTTTCTAAATTAATAGGATTTAATCAAATAAGCTAATAATTAAATACTAATTTATAAAAAAAAATCAATTAAAATTAAAATTAAAATGAAATAAGAAAAAACCTGTTTTTGAGGCCATCAGGTTACAAACCTAAACCCAAATATCATGAGGGTTGAATGCTCTACCACTATGCCATAGTGGCGTTTGTTTGCAAGGGCAGAATCACCTACTTATAATTGTTTCCAACTTCATCCTTTATTCTAACAAATAAAAACCAAAACATTCCAGGTTTCGAACCCCCTGACACCCACTCCCAACTCCTCAAGTCTAAACCAACTGGCCACATTGGCGTGTAGGGGGGAGACTTACACATTTTTGCAAATCTTCCCTTCATCTTCCCCCACTTTCTTCTCACATCTCCCATTCTGCAACACTTAACCGCGTTTCCCTCTCTCTTCCTCCCACGTTCTTCCACCTGCCCTCTTCTCTCTCTCACATTCCCCACCCCCTTCTCTTTCTCTCTCCCCCTCTTTATATAAACCCCACTCATTCTTCTCATCACATAACCGAACTCCACACCACCTTCCCCATGCCATTGATCCTCCTCCATGGTGCCACCATGCACGCAGCCATGCATGCATCCATGCTCACCCTAACTCAGGCCGCACACTCCCCTTGGCTCAGCAGCACAGCCTAGGCTGCCACGCCCCTACGCACGAACGCCCGCACTCCGATGATCTCCTCCGTCGAGCCATATCCTTGCCAAGCCCTCCTGTGGCGCCCCGATCCAGCGGGTACGGAGACGTCACTGCGACGTATATACGCTAAGTTTCAGTATAGGCAAGAATCAGAGGCGGAAGCATAGTGGTAATATACATTCCAACAGAATAGTACAAGTACATGGTTATCATAGAAAGCGAAACAATATTACAAGAATTTTACATCACTAGAAAATACAAGAGTACATAATGCGAAGAGATATACAAAAGCTGAGAGGTACTCATGAGCACCAAAAGGGACCTCGAGAGCCAATCTGGAGAAAAGCTGGGAGGAAGAACTACGGCGATGTCCGAGCTTCTGCTGCACTCCGATCACCACGGGAGGATCTGCCGTGCACTCTGATCAGCAACAGCAAGGTCACCATGGTCCAGACTCTAGGATCTGGACATGAGAATTTAAAGTTATTAGATGCAACCCGCGAGTACATATAACAAAGCCAAGTGACGTGCATATCAGGTACATGTGTACAAGAAAGGTGTACCGTGAATATAAGCATATATGAACATGAAATGAGACAGTAAGTAAAGCAACTACAAGAATATCAGTTATATAAGCCCATATTACCAATCCGTGAGGTTAGTACGTCGAAGGAATAATCTAAATAAGGAACCCTCATATATATATACTCTATACAGCACGTCACTGTAATCTGAGTTTATATAACCTGACTTTGCCTTCACAATATAATAATGAAATAGTATGGAAGCAATTAAGTAATCCTACAAGATAGAACATGTCTAAGTGGTGAGCAGTATAAACCAAGAGTATAGCTAGTCATATATCAGGAGCATGTTATTATTAAATTATTAAGACTCATCTGATTTGTATACGTCGGTATGTGTCCCATCCCACATACCTCAGTATATAGACCAGAGAGTAAGTTATTGGAAACTGATGGAGATCGACGAACCATGCTTAGAATGGGTCCCGTACATGCCCGGGACAACAGTCAAGGAGTATCCGGTGCTGAGCCGGAACGTACAGCTAGGTACCAGGACTTATTGTACGCCCGAACAGGAATAGGATGTCACCGCTCCCACAGGAATAGACCTAGGGGCTTATGGTACAACCGGCAAGTAAGAGAGTAGGGGTGCCAGTACACCCCATGGAAGCGCCTGGTGGCCTCCAGGTCGAATCCAAGTTTATGGCCGCGCGACACTATAAGACCATCATAAACATGGAGACTATATCGGTACTCATCAGTTTCCCCCTCCCGGTGTAAGTTGTCTAATATTAGAATTTGTCCAGTGATAATGTCGACAAGGTGTTTATAGTAATCATATATTCATGGTTATCCTATTATGGGGATCAATAGGAGTATAGTATCAGGAGTCACCCTTTTTCAGGGGTTCAGAAGTTTAGGAGTACAGGAGTTCAAGAGTACCAAATGTCTGGTAACAGTATAATAATCAAGCCCCTGTAAAAGTGATAATCATGAGTATGCAGAGAAGTACGGTGTCTAGTGTAATAGTATCCAGTCAGGTGTCACAATATCAGGTCAAGTGTATTGGTACTAGGTGGCAGTATGTCAAGTGTCAAGTGAAGCATGGCAAGTACCAGTGTCAGATATCAAGTATCGTGGATCAAGTATCAGATATAACATATCAAGTGTCGGTGTAAATACCGTGTGCCGGTGTCATAAGTCATATATCAAGTATAACATGGAAAGTACCGTTTTTAGGTATCATGGGTCAAATATAGCATGGCAAGTACCGGTTTCAAATATCAAGTAATAAACAATGCATGGCGAGTACCGATATCAGATATCAAATAATAAGTATAGCATGGCAAGTACCGGTATATACATGTCAGGGTTAGGTAACTAATATATCGGTGAGGTCACAACAACAAATACTAGGTATCAACCGGTCACGTAACATGGTACAGGAGAACGGCATAACCATTTCAAACACTTCACTACCATTTTTATAATAAATTTATCTTTTAATTAGCTATGCGAAGCCGAGTAAAGCGGGAGCAGATCTAGGCATACCCGGTATAATACCGGTCCAACAAAGTATAATAATAGTCGGAAGCTATTTATAAACCATGATAATCATTTATATGACATATTCTAACATGCATAAGGAGACATCACATATTAAAAGTTAGATAAAATTATTAGACAAGGAACGATGGTAATAAAGAAAGAAATGTACTCACCTAATACCGGAACGAAATACCGAGCAAAATCGGGAAAAATCCGCAAACACGTTCAGGCAAGCTACTAACCCATGTATATATTAATATATACTCATAAATATATATTATATAAATAAATATTAGAGAGGGAATGAGAGAGGAGAGAGAGAGAGTTGTAGGAAGGAGAGAGAGAATATGGTATTTTTAGAAATAAATTTGGAATTAAAAGGGGAGGGGTATGGTTGTAAATATAGGGGAGTAGTATTTTAGGAATGTAGAAAAGTGAGTTTTTATTTAGGGAAAAGAGAAAAGAAAAGAAAGTAAAGAAAGAAAGAAAAGAAGAAAGAAAGAAAGAAAAGAAATGGTGGGGGGGTGGCCGGCCGGCCACCTGCAGGCGGCCCTGGGCGGCGGCGACGCTGCCGCCGGTGGTGGGGGGGCGTGCGTGCGCGTGCCCCCAAGGGGAGGGGAGGAGAGGTGGAGTTGGGGTGTTGTGGTTGTTTGGTGTTGATGGAGGAGGTGGTGGTAGTTGGTGGTGGTGGTTGTGGTGGTGATTGGTGGTGTTGGGGAGTTAGAGGAGGAGGAGGAGGAGGTGATGATGGGGTGGTGGAAATGAAGAATTTGATGGAGGTGGTGATGAATTTTGGAGGAGGAAGGGAGGTGATGGTGGTGGGTTTTGTTGAAATTGGAGGAGGAGAATGATTGGTGGAGGTTGAAGGAGGTGGTGGAGTGGAGAGGAGGTGTGGGGGAGGTGGTTGGCCGGCCTAGGGGGTGTTGCTACGGCGGTGGCTCCAGTGGTGGAGGCGGCGGTGGTGTGTTAGAGAAGATGGGTTTAGTTTGGTTGAAGGAGTTTAGAGTTGAATGAAATTAGAAATGAAAAGAGAAGGAAAGTGGAGGGGAGTTTTTAATGGAGAAGTGTGATGATGAAAATGGGGGGAGAGGGGTTGTGGGGGAGGGGATGGCCGGCGGCTAGGGGTGCGGCGAAGGTGGTGGTGATGGTGGAGGCGGTGGTGGATTTGGAGGGGATGGGTTGGTTGTTTGGTGGGGAAATGAAATGAGGATGAAGAAGGAAAAAAAGGAAGAATGAAGGTTTAATAGAGAAGAAAAGTTAAAAAGAAATGATGAATGGGGGGATGGGAGGAGGAGATGGGCTGCAGCAGCAGCCCATCATGGCTCTGTTGCTGCTGCTTCGGCTGTGGAGGAGGCGCAGGCATGGGGGGAAGTCAAAGGGGGGAGAAAGTAAAGAAAGAAAAAGAAAGAAAATTTTAAGAAAAGGAAAAAAAAAGAAAATAAAGAAAATAAAATAGTTTAAATTTTTTATTATTAACTAATTTATTTATTATAATTTCTACAAGTACCAAGTAGGGGATTAGAAAAGAAAAAAAACAAGAAAAGAAATTGTCAGTAAATAATATTATTATTTTAATAGGGCGAAAATTAGACTGTTTCAGAAACGTTCCGAAAAATTCTCAAAAATAGAAAATATTATTTTAAGATACTCTGTGAAATCGGATTCAAGAAATTCAATGTAATGTTCTAATTAAAAATCTTAGAATTTTTCGGCGATACCGGCCAATACCAGAATCGGTGAAATTTTGATAAATTTAGAAAAATCTAAAAAAAAATTGTAGATGGAAAATGAAATTCTAAGAAGTACCATGAAAGACGTTTTTGAAATTCAACCCCGTTTGAAAACTAAAAATTCGGGAATCAGTCAGCGATGCAGACCGACACCAGTTTTGGAGATTTTGCAGAAAAATTCTAGAAAATTAAGAAAAATCTAAAATATTAGAAAGCAGTGTCTGAAACTAAAATCGATCAAATTAGACCACTAGAATAGTCAAATCGGGCTACAGGCTGGTATTGGGTTCCCGGTCCGGGTCAGGGCTTACTCTAGATCTGAGAATCCAGATCCGATACACAATAATATAAGTAATCACAACTCACGAACACATACAAGAAGAAAATTGAATTAATATGGTCAAAAGAAATCGGGACACGTATCTGGGTACGTATCCCGGGAATGGGGTGCTACAATCTATCCACCTAACAAAATTTCGTCCTTGAAATTTCTATAAGGAGGGAGATGAACATGGAAGAGATTACAGTCAATGATGCTAATGTGACAGGATAAGGGAGATTACAATCTCAGGACACAAAAGGTTGGGGAATAGCGGTCACAGTGACATCATCAGGGCTCCTGATCTGGGTACTGAGCTCTTTGTCCTTCCGCTATTACAACTGATGCCTCGGCTTGTCCTGCTGATAAATAGTAAGTCTGGCCTTTCCCACGGTCAGCTCCAACTCTTGCTCCTTGCTATTAGGGAGGGAGTGGAGCTCTCCCGCCAACGGGCTCGGGGTTCCTTCCTGGCGGTGGTGCTGGAAGTGCTAGAGGTGCTGGGGTAGCATTCCACGTCCTCTTAAACGGACAAACACCTAATGAATGATCACCAGATCCACATGCCAAACATAGCCCGTTCGCCCTCTGGCAATTGCTCTGGATGTATCTGGGCCTTAGGCAATAACCGCATATCGCCTGCTGAGGGGGAGGTCAGAATGGTCGCCTGACTATTGGGCCATCGCTGGGTCTGGTCGGGTTTTCTTCATCCATCAGCTGAAAGAATCTCTTCACTGGCTTGTTCTGCATCTGGTGCTTATCCTTCTTCTCCAGTCCTCGCTCTACCTCACGGGTAATAGAGAGAACCTGAGAGTACGTCTTAAGCTGCTGAGGGATAAGGAATATCTGGATGTCCATCTTCAGCCCCTGTTGAAATCTGCTGGCCCGCTTCTCCTCATCGCTCACCATGTAGGATGCAAATCAACTGAGTCTCAGAAATTCAGCAGCATACTCATCCACAGATCGGTTCAACTGCTGCAACCTGATGAACTGCTCCTCCATCTCTTTCTGAGCGATTGCAGGGAAGAACCTCTCATGCAAGCCCCTCGAGAACTGATCCCAAGTAATAGGCCTCTTCAATCTCGCTTCTTCTGCCAACCACTAGGTTCTGGCTACATCCTTTAGCTGTATCTTGGCCACTTTCAGCTGGTTCTCATCAAGAATTCGAGCTGCCTTAAGAAGATCTGTAGTGTCAATCAGCCACTGTTCGGCATCCAACGGCTTCTCAGTACCTGAAAATATAGCCGACTGCAGTCTCCTGAAATTGGATACACTACCAGGCCTCTTCTCTCTAGGTGTTGTCAATAATGCTTGCCGCAGGAGCTCTGTCTGCTGATGCTGACTCTCCATCATGCCATGAAGTACCCTCATCATGTTGTCGCCGTCTCCATTGGAACTATCGCGAGAAGTGCCAGGACCGTTACGGGTTCTCCATCCTTCCATATCTGAGTTGGTTGAAGGGATGACGGGAAGAAGCTGAAAGAAAAAGATAGAAGGGTCTCAGGATCCAAGGAAAAGATTGCGAGGAAGGAATAGATAACACCGTACTTGCGATTGGAATGTATATTCAAGACTCATGCTTTCCAGCTGCAGATTAATACATCATTAATCTGCCAACTGCTTGCACTAAGGACATTAGAGCCTAGGCTCTGATACCACCCTGTGGCGCCCCGATCCGGCGGGTACGAAGACGTCACTGCGACGTATATACGCAGGTCGAAAATACCCTAACGTATATACGCTAAGCTTCAGTACAGACAAGAATTAGAGGCGGAAGCACAATGATAATATACATTCCAACAGAATAGTACAAGTACATGGTTATCACAGAAAGTGATACAATATTACAGGAATTTTACATCACTAGAAAATACAAGAGTACATAATGCGAAGAGATATACAAAAGCTGAGAGGAGCTCACGAGCACCAAGAGGGACCTCGAGAGCCAAATGAGAGAAAAGCTGGGAGGAAGAACTACGGCGATGTCTGAGCTTCTGCTGCACTCCGATCACCACGGGAGGATTCGCTGCGCACTCTGATCAGCTACAGCAAGGTCACCATGGTCCAGACTCCAGGATCTAGACATGAGAATCTAGGGTTGTCAGATGCAACCCGCGAGTACATATAACAAAGTCAAGTAGCGTGCATATCAGGTACATGTGTACAAGAAAGGTATACCGTGAATATAAGCATATATGAACATGAAATGAGACAGTAAGTAAAGCAACTACATGAAAATCAGTTATATAAGCCCACATTACCAATCTGTGAGGTTAGTATGTCGAAGGATTAATCCAAACAAGGAAACCCTCATATATATACCCTATACATCACGTCACTGTAATATGAGTTTATATAACCTGACTTTGCCTTTACAATATAATAATGAAACAGTATGGGAGCAATTAAGTAATCCTACAAGATAGCACATGTCTAAGTGGTGAGCAGTATAAACCAAGAGTATAGCTAGTCATATATCAGAAGCATGTTATTATTAAATTATTAAGACTCATCTGATTTGTATACGTTGGTATGTGTCCCATCCCACATACCTCAGTATACAGACTGGAGAGTAAGTTATTGGAAACTGATGGAGATCGTTGAACCATGCTTAGAATGGGTCCCGTACATGCCTGGGATAACGATCAAGGAGTATCCGGTACTGAGCCAGAATGTACCGCTAGGTACCGGGACTTATTGTACGCCCGAATATGAATAGGATGTCACTGCTCCCATAGGAATAGACCCAGGGACTTATGGTACAACCGACAGGCAAGGGAATAGGGGTGCCAGCACACCCCATAGAAGCGCCTGGTGGCCTCCAGGTCGAATCCAAATATATGGCCGCGCGATACTATAAGACCATCATAAACATGGAGACTATATCGGTACTCATCAGTTTCCCCCATCCCGGTATAAGTTGTCTAATATTAGAATTTGTCCAGTGATAATGTCCACAAGGTGTTTATAGTAATCCTATATTCATGGTTATCCTATTACGGGGATCAATAGGAGTATAGTATCAGGAGTCACCCTTTTTCAGGGTTTCAGGAGTTCAGGAGTACCAAATGTCTAGTAACAGTATAATAATCAAGTCCCCATAAAAGTGATAATCATGAGTATGCAAAGAAGTACGGTGTCCAGTGTAATAGTATCCAGTTAGGTGTCACAATATCAGGTCAAGTATATTGGTACCAGGTGGCAATATGTCAAGTGTCAAGTGAAGCATGGTAAGTACCGGTGTCAGATATCAAGTGTCGTGGATCAAGTATCAGATATAACATATCAAGTGTCGGTGTACCGTGTGCCAGTGTCATAAATCATATATCAAGTATAACATGGCAAGTACCACTTTTAGGTATCATGGGTCAAATATAGCATGGCAAGTACCGGTATCAGATATCAAGAAATAAGCATAGCATGGCGAGTACCGGTATCAGATATCAAATAATAAGTATAGCATGGCAAGTACCGGTATAGACATGTTAGGGTTAGGTAACTAATATATCGGTGAGAGTCACAACAACAAATACTAGGTATCAACCGGTCACGTAACATGGTACAGGAGAACGACATAACCATTTCAAACACTTCACTACCATTTTTATAATAATAAATTTATCTTTTAATTAGCTATGCGAAGCCGAGTAAGCGGGAGCAGATCTAGGCATACCCGGTATAATACCGGTCCAACAAAGTATAATAATGGTCGGAAGCTATTTATAAAGCATGATAATCATTTATATGACATATTCTAACTTGCATAAGGAGACATCATATATTAAAAGTTAGATAATAATTATTAGACAAGGAACGATGGTAATAAAGCAAGAAATGTACTCGCCTAATACCGGAATGAAATACCGAGCAAAATCAGAAAAAATCCGCAAACACGTTCAGGCAAGCTACTAACCCATGTATATATTAATATATACTCATAAATATATATTATATAAATAAATATTAGAGAGGGAATGAGAGAGGAGAGAGAAAGTTATAGGAAGGAGAGAGAGAATATGGTATTTTTAGAAATAAATTTGGAATTAAAAGGGGAGGTGTATGGTTGTAAATATAGGGGATTAATTTGAGGGAGGGGTGGAGGGTATTTTAGGAATGTAGAAAAGTGAGTTTTTATTTAGGAAAAGAGAAAAGAAAGGAAAGGAAAGAAAGAAAAGAAGAAAGAAAGAAAGAAAAGAAATGGTGGGGGGGAGGTGGCCGGCCGGCCACCTGCCGGCGGCCCTGGGCGGCGGTGGCGCCGCCACTGGTGGTGGTGGGGCGCGCGTGCGCATGCCCCTAAGGGGAGGGACGAGAGGTGGAGTTGGGGTGTTGTGGTTGTTTGGTGTTGATGGAGGAGGTAGTGGTAGTTGATGGTTGTGGTGGTGATTGGTGGTGTTGGGGAGTTAGAGGAGGAGGAGGTGATGATGGGGTGGTGGAAATGGAGATTTTGATGGAGGTGGTGATGAATTTTGGAGGAGGAAGGGAGGTGATGGTGGTGGGTTTTGTTGAAATTGGAGGTGGAGAATGGTTGGTGGAGATTGAAGGAGGTGGTGGAGTGGAAAGGAGGTGTGGGGAGGTTGTTGGCCGGCCTAGGGGGTGTTGGTGCGGCGGTGGCTCCAGTGGTGGAGGCGGCAGTGGTGTGTTGGAGAAGATGGGTTTAGTTTTGTTGAAGGAGTTTAGAGTTGAATGAAATTAGAAATGAAAAGAGAAGGAAAGTTGAGGGGAGTTTTTAATGGAGAAGTGTGATGTTGGAAATGAGGGGAGAGGGGTTGTGGGGGAGGGGATGGCTGGCGGCTAGGGGTGCGGTGACGGTGGTGGTGATGGTGGAGGCGGTGGTGGATTTGGAGGGGATGGGTTGGTTGTTTGGTGGGAAAATGAAATGAGGATGAAGAAGGAAAAAAAGGAAGAAGGAAGCTTTAATAGAGAAGAAAAGTTAAAAAGAAATGAAGAATGGGGGGATAGGGGGAGGAGATGGGCTGTAGAAGCAGCCCATCATGGCTCTGTTGCTGCTGCTGCGGCTGTGGAGGAGGCGCAGGTATGGGGGGAAAGTCAAAGGGGGGAGGAAGTAAAGAAAGAAAAAGAAAGAAAATTTAAAGAAAAGGAAAAATAAGAAAAAAAGAAAATAAAATAGTTTAAAATTTTTATCATTAACTAATTTATTTATTATAATTTCTGAAAGTACCAAGTAGGGGATTAGAAAAGAAAAAAATAAGAAAAGAAATTGTCGGTAAATAATATTATTATTTTAATAGGGTAAAAATTTGACTGTTTCAGAAACGTTCCGAAAAATTCTGAAAAATAGAAAATATTATTTTAAGATACTTAGTGAAATTGGATTTGAGAAATTTAATGTAGTTTTTAAATTAAAAATCTTAGAATTTTCTGGCGATACCGACTGACACCAGAATCAGTGAAATTTTGATAAATTTAGAAAAATCTCAAAAAATATTTTTAGATAGAAAATAAAATTCTAAGAAGTACCGTGAAAGATGTTTTGAAAATTCATTCCCATTTGAAAACTAAAAATCCGGGAATCAGTCAGCGATGCCGACCAACACCGGTTGTAGAGATTTTGCAGAAAAATTCTGAAAAATTCTACAAAATTATGAAAAATCTAAAATATTAGAAAACAGTGTCTGAAACTGAAATCGGTCAAATTAGACCACCAGAATGGTCAAATCGGGCTACAGGCTGGTATCGGGTTCCTAGTCCGGATCAGGGCTTACTCTAGGTCTGAGAATCCAGATCCGATACACAATAATATAAGCAATCACAACTCACGAACACATACAGGAAGAAAACTGAATTAATACGGTTGAAAAAAATCGGGACACGTATCTGGGTACGTATCCCAAGAATGGGGTGCTACACCTCCTCTCCTTGTTCTCCTTCCTGCAGTGTCGCTGGAGTGGAGCACGACTCTTCCATGGCTTCCGTCGAGCCACCGGCATCGTCCGGGAGATCCGTCGAGCTCGCCGTCATCGACCTCCACTTCTGTGACCTCTGTCTCCTCCAACGATCTCCATCGAAGACCGACCAAGCTAGCGCACACCCCTTGCATGAGCATGGGTACCTTCTCTCCCAAGACTTTAAGGTGCTCGACGTGAGGAAAAAGATTCAGACTGAAGGGAAGCGTTTCGGGTAAGTTATTTTGCATTGTCATAGATTTTAGTTCTTGTTGGCATTTAATCGAACACGTAGCATACATTAGTTAAATCACTAATTTCACCATGAAAAACTTGTTTTAAATCCTAATAAAAATATATAGGGACACCTAAGACTTGTCTCCTAATTATCATAATTTTTAATTGATTTTTAGAATTTATTTTTCAATTAAAAGAAAAAGAAAAAAGAAAAAAATGTGAGATGTTGCTCTCGGCCAGGTCCAGGCTGAGAGCCTGGCCTAGCTGGCCAGGCTTGGTCTGCTCAAGCCAGTGCCTGATCAGACCCGGGTTCGGGTCTGTTTTACAGACCCAACCCAGCCCTAATTAAATAAAAGATAAAAGAAAGAAAGGAAAAAGAAAAAGAAAAAGAAAATCAGATTTAAAAATATATGTATTTAGAAATGTTACTATAGCAGACCAGACCCGTCACTGCAGCAGAGACAGAACCATACCCAATACTGTAGCTGACCCGTTACTGTAACAAACAGACCCGTTAAGCTTTTTATTGATTTTTAGGTTTATTTTAATTCAGAAAAATTTGAAATAAACTCAAATAATTCCAGAAAATTCACAAAAAATCACAAACTAAATTTGGGACTCTGTAAAATTATTTTGGGGGTAATATTACTGAGAATAACATGAAATTAAATATTCTTTGTAATTATTATTTAATGATCATTTATTTAAAAATTGCCAATAATATCACAAAAAAATATAAAATTCATAATTCAGTAATATGTAAACATTATACATCAATTTATTAGTTTATGCATGTACTTTATCATGAAAGTGTATTTTTAAATGGTTGCTAAAATTCTGAATAGTGAATTGAAAATATTAACCAACCAAAATTATAATAAATAGTAAAAATTACATTCTCATTCAACTTATCACTGAATAAGTAATATGTCAAGTCTCCAATTAACTCACGCAATATTTAGGCCGCGAATCCTACTCAGTGCCAGCTGTAAAATCATGTTCCCACGACATTAGGAAAGTGCACACGATTCCTTCTACTTGATTTTCCTGTTGAATTTAATATTGTCCGTTAATTATTAATTTCTCTATGTCATCGTGTTTCTGATTATTGTTGACATCCTGTGATCATGATTACTAGTGCGTACGCACTGCATTATTCCGAATGTATCGTTAATCACTGTATTGTTCATTTTATCATTGATTCTTGATATCATCATCGATTCCATCTCATGATCGTGTTACTTTATCTTACATATCATGTTTGCATCTCGTTACTATTCATGCATGCATCCAACTAAAATTGACATTTTTGCTCGTATGTGTTAGATCTTGGTACATAAATCTATATTGATTAATGGATGTGATTATTTATCGATTGATATTGTGACCTGAATTGTTCTTGGACAATTGAATAATGATAATCAGATATAATGACTATCTTGATCTTTTAGAATTTCAGAAATTATTGAAGATTTAATATTGAGGAAATCGAGATTATTATATTGGATTAACTTATTATATTTGAATAATTATGCATGTATATTATATGAAATGAAAGAATTTATGTTACCAAAATTACCAAAAAATATCATTGCCATGGATACATTGATATGCACACTGATATTGATTGAATCCAGTTATTTATTTAGATAGCACTGATAATTAAATACTCTCACTGGGTGGAGAAATTGGTAGAGGAGATGGTATTAGTAGTTTGGGTGAGCCTAGGATATAGGTTGCGCAACCGAAATGAGGGTTCCACTGCAGGGTTCACTGGGATGACTAGCATCCATCTGATATTACTATTGTTACTGTTACTGTTACTGAGTACCTAGCGGTACAAGCCTAGTTCAGCGCTAGGTATCTGGGGCCGTGGTCCCGGGTATGTACGGGACCCACCTAAAGCACAGAACCTGTCTCTATCTATCAATTTCAAATAACAACAATTCAATAATATACTTTTGATGATAAATTACAATATATAAAATATAGAAGGCATGTAAATGTTAAACTGTTAACATATGTCACACCATGCATGCACTGTCTTCTTGTACATGATCTATCGTCTCGATTTTTTCTGTTATTGTTATTACTTTCAGTTTCCGATATTGCCACTCATATTGTTCTTATTTCAATGCCTTACTTGCACTGTTACTTCATCTTCATATTCTTTCTTTTATTATTCTTCCTCTTTCGTGTCCTTTTGCTGGTCCGCTTCTAACGGACTATTATTGCTTTTCAGTATCTAGATATAGAGAGCTGATCAAAGAACATATTCTAATTCAGTTGTTCTCCGGTGAGTTTAGTTTTTTTTTCTTGACTTGTCTTATCAGATATGGTGGATGATATTGTTGATAATTCTATATTTCATATATGTGATTTTATCTCTGTGCTTGATTGTATATGCATATATGTGTGCTATCTTCCTCATTTTGACAGCTTAAAGTATTCACGAAGAGATTTCCCTCTTCATGAGTATCTGCTGGCCATTGTCACGTACCTGTACTCCATATTTTGGGAAGCGGGGTGTGACACCCTTCATAGAAATTTGGCCTCCGCTTCATTCACCGTGCTTTCTTCCCCTTTTGTGACTTCACATGGCTCCTTTCCAAGAGCAATTCTCTACTTTACCTTTGAGGAATCTTGAAGAGATGCTCTGAACTTCTCCACCGGATGGTCTTCGTCATCATATCCGCTAGATTCTTCGTGTTGATCATCACCAAATTGATCACCTTATTATCCATAACCCACTGACGTACTTGTGATGCCTCACATTAATGTGCTTCATTCGTTTGTGATATCTGTGATCCTCAGCTAGATGAATCGCACTTTGACTGTCACAATGAATCCGAACTGAATCCTGCATGATACCAAACATTTTGACCAATCCTCTCAACCACAAAACTTTATTTGATGCCTCAACTGCAGCCATATACTCTGCCTCTGTCATTGAAAGAGCAATTGTATCTTGCAATACTGCCTTCCAACAAATGACGCACTCAGCTACTGTGAACACATAGCTCATCGTAAATCATTGCTTAGCAAGATCTCTTGCATAATCTGCATCAACATAGCCTTATAATATCATAGGCTTTCCCATTTTTAGTCTCTGAAATACCAAACCTAGTCTTTGCAGTCCCTTGTACATATCTTAGCATCCACTTCACTGCTTCCCAGTGTTATTTTTCTGGGTATAATATGAACCGACTTACTGTACTAACTGTATAGGCTAAGTCAGGCCTAGTACAGACCATAGCATACATAAGTGATCCCATCACACTAGTATATGGTACTCAAAACATCTCCTCCTCCTCTTCCACTGATTGTGGACACTGCATGGAGGATAATTTGAAGCGACCTGCCAATGGAGTGATGACTGGTCTTACTTCTGCCATGTTGAATCTTTCCAACGCCTTGAGAACATAGTTCTCCTTAGATAGCCAAAGTCTACATGAAACTCTGTCACGAGTGATCTCCATACCTAAGATCTTCTTGGCTTCTCTTAAATCCTTCATATCGAATTCTTTTTTGAGCTAAGATTGGCTTCTGAATATGTGTATTATTTCTAAAGCAACAATCAGTATATCATCCATATATAACACCAAATATGTCAGATCATCATTCTGCTTGAAATAGACACAATTGTCAAACTCACATCGATTATATCTGGCCTTGATCATGAAAAAGTTGAACCATTTATATCAGTGTCTGAGAGACTGCTTAAGTTCATAGAGAGACTTATTTAGAAGACATATCTTATTTTCTTGACCTCCTAAATATAACCTTCAGGTTGCTTCATGTATATCTTTTTCTGCAGCTTAACGTGCAGAAACGTTGTTTTGACATCTATCTGCTCCAATTTCGATCAAAGTGAGTAACTATCGCCAATAACATCCGAATAGACGTACGCTTGGCTACAGGAGAGAAGATCTCACTGTAGTAAATACACTCCTTCTGAGCATATCTTTTGGCAACTAACCTTGTCTTGTATTACCCATTGTCCCTCTTGCGAAAGACTCATCTGCAACCTATTGCTTTGGAGTCTTTTGAAAGATCGACTAATGTCTATGTTTGATTTATGTCCAAAGACTCCATCTCTTGCTCCATGGTTGTAACCGACTTGCTATGGTAATCTGTCTTGATCGCTTTCCTATAACTGCTTGGATCCCCTTTTTCTATTACTAATGCAAAAGAGACATGCTCATCTTCCCAGCCATTGCACCAAAATTGACCGACCATCTCAACTGTCTAGGTTGCTCTTGAGTAGCCTCCTGTTCATCTCCATCTGATTCTAAGGAGTCCTCTTCTGACCCTTCAGGCCTTTTAGGGCTCTCTGAGAACTCAACTCCCTTTTCTTGAGTGTCTGCTGAACTACTAAAGCTCCACCTTGCTCTTTATCCTCTGTATTTGACTTGTCTTCCAACATTGATTCTTCATTAAAGATCACATCTCTGCTGGAAAAGGCGCTCCTTGTTTTGGGATCCCGAAGTCTGAAACCCTTGACTCTTTTGGTGAACCTGATAAAGATACACTTCTGATTTGGACTCCAGTTTGTTCCTTTTCTGACTATCAACCAAACTATATACTGGATAACCGAAAATTCATAAGGTTGAATAATCTACAGATGCTCCTTGCCATATCTCCTCTAGGATCTAAAGATCAACGGTTGTAGATGGTGACATGTTTATCATATAACTTGCATGATTTATCGCCTCTGTTCAAAATCCTTCTGACATGTCAACCTATAATTTTATACTACAGGCATACTCTATAAGTGTCTGATTCATGCCCTCTGCTACTCCGTTTTGTTCTGATCATCCTAGAATACTTAGCTGATGTTTGATGCTCTTACGTGTTAAGTAATTTTTGAATTCTTTGAAGGTATACTCACCTCCTTTATCGGACCTCAGGACTTTCATCTTTCGCCCCTGCTGATTTTTCACCATTGTTTTTCATTTCTTGAACTTTTGAAATACCTTGATTTTGTCTTCAAGAAGTATACTCAAACTTTTCTGGAGAAATCATCTACGAAAATGACATAGTACTTAGCACCCCAATGGATGTTACTTGCGAAGGCCCCCACACATCCGTGTGTATAAGTCTAGCATGTCATTTGTCTTGTGTTATGATGCATAGAAAGTTACTCTACGTTGTCTACCCATAATGTAAAATTTACAAAGATCAAGTTTACAATATTTAATACCTGATCGAGCACTCTTTTTGTGTAGGATTTGAAGACCTCGCTCGCTCATGTGTCTAAAATGCATGTGTCAAAGTCTTGTAGCATCCTCCTTCTCTGTTGATGCTGAAGCATCGCCAACAATAATGCTTCCTGTTAACTTGTAAAAGTTTGCATTGCGTTCTTTTTTGAGAATCATCATGGTGTTGGCCCAGAGGCCTTCCACCTTCGTTTTGATGATAATAACTTATGAAGATTAGTTTTCTAATGATCTTGTGTTTAATAAGTTTCAAATATTAATCAAAATCTTAGTAGGTGATTAGCTTCAACAAAGAATACAAAGTCAAGTTTTGGAGCTAACACATGAGGATTCAAGAGTTCACGCGTCAAAAACGCACCTAGCACTCAGAAGGAGTCAAGCTCATTTGGATCATGTTTGGATAGAGTCGGCTTGGAGAAAGAGTTCTACAAGAAGACTTCAGTTTGTTTAATTTTCTTTTATTTTTAGATCTTGTATAAAGATAGACTAGTGTTGATATGCTCAAGTTCACCCACACACACAAGTTCAAAATAATTTTTGATTTCAGTTTAACCGTTTTAGATTTTCATGAACATAACTTTGTTTTCATGAATAGATAGAATCAAAACAAGTTTTACATGGTTTATATATATAGCGGATTCACCCATATACATTGTTTACTCCATATTGTCTAAAAACTTATTTTGATGATTCTAGTTCATGATTTCAAGTTTTGCTTTTAACAAAACTTAGTTTTGAATTTAATGTCAAAAACATAAATATATCCTTTATATGTGTATTGGATTCTGTCCATGCGCATCATGCTTTAATTGTTATTTAATATCATGTTTTTGTATCTATACTAGTTTTGGAGAAATCGATTTTTCATTTCAAAGTTTGATTTATGAAAAATACGATTTCTAGTTTAAAGCTAAATTTCAATATCACAAAAATAGTTCAAATAGTTTGAAATATGTGTTGAATTTTAGTCACACATATTTGTTCTTCAAATGTTTATAAGAACTTATTTTTGTGAATTTTATGTGATTTTATGAGATTTTATAAGTATTAAAAAGACCAAATTTTCAAACCCAAAATCCAAGCCTGAGCCCAGTGGCGGTCTATCGACCGGTCAACCAGACCAGAGCTCGGTCGACCGGTCGGTCGACTAATGCGCACATACATGCACACTGCCTTGGCTTGTGGGACGGTTGACCGGACAGTCGACCGATGGATCTGGCCCCGGTCGACCGTGCGGTCGACAGACCAGAGAGTTCACCCTCTGGTTCTTGCCTTGGACCTCTTCTGGACCCCAACGGCTAGTTTTTCAAGACCCTATAAATATGGGTCCTTGAGGGCTGTTTTCACCAAGATTTTCAAGTGTAATTTTTCCATCTTCTCAAGTGTTTTTCTACAAGTTTAAAAACAAGTTTTAGAGCTTTGATCTCTCTATCTTTATTTGTTTCAAAGCTTTTAGAAAATCAAAGAGAATCAATATTTGGGAATTCTAGCTTTGTTCTTTATATCTTTATCTATCAAGAAGTTTTTCCTAAGAGTTTTTCTTTGTTGTTTCTTTTTCAAAACACTTTGTTTTCTCACACTTGAGCAATCAATTCAAAATCTATCATTAGGATCTTTGTTTGTGAGAAAAATTGTTTGTGATCCCTTGAGATTACCAAGAGAAATTATTTATGATCTTTGTGATCACCAAGTATATTTTTCTTTGCTTTGTGCTTAGCTAGGTGACCACCTCTTGTGTAGAGGTTTGTGTATTGAGAGAGGAGTTGTGTACTCCCAGTGTTGAGTTATAATTTCTCGGTAGAGGTCCCTTTGTGGAAGGTCCTATGTGGATATAATGAAAATCCTTCTGTGTGAAGGCGGGGATGTAGAGTAGTGGCTCAAACCTCAAAACATATCTTCGTATTTGTGTTTGATCCACTATCTCTCAACTCTATCTCTCTTATGTCTTATATTACTTTACATTGTTCATATTCATATGCTAGATATAGTTTGTGTGTGCTCACACTTGTGTTGAATCAAGAGAGCTTCTAATAGCACCTCAACTCTTAATTTAGTGGAATCTCGATGAGTAGTTCTAGAGCCCTTCACGGGGAACTCAGACTCACTCTTGGTTACACATAGTGTGTTTGCAATTAAGTTTTTAATTCCGTATCATTTGTCCTAAATTAGCTAGTATACTTATTTACCCCTCTCTAGGTGTATTTCAATTGGTATCAGATCCTACACTCCTGATATTCGATTTAACCACCTAAGAGTGAGATTCTTGGATAGCTAATCTAGATTGCTTTTGCAAACATATAGTTTATACACTCATGGACTTTTTGCCCCTCCTATGTACGATGTTTCCAATATCAATATGTGAAAGTTTAAAATGAGTGCATATCTTAAAGCCCTAGGATTGCATGTTTACCTTGTCACTATCAAGAAAACTTATCTTGGTAGTGACAAGTATGTAGAGGCTAATGCACAAGCTTTGATTGTACTTAGGCAATCACTAAGCAAATAATATTTACCTATGATTTTTCATTGTGATTTCGCTTTTTCAGTGTGGAACACATTGACTTCTCCCAAGGTACAAACTACACATGTTTTGGAGTAAGAATCTAGTGGAGATGAGTCCGGCCAAGCTTACTTCATGATCCAAGAGAATGACTCCCTTGAGATAATTTCAGACACTCAATTAGATGATAGTGCGAGTTCTTCATGTGATAACAATGCTATAGATGCTCATGCTTTAAATAAAGAACTATCCATATTTTGTGAAAACTTACTTTTAAAGTACAAAGCTTTGAAAAGTAAGAGTTTTGATTTAAAAGAAGAAAATAAAAATTTATTTTCTAAACTCAACATGATTTTTCAAGAGAGGGTTGAGATTTCAAGTAAAAGGGATTCCTTAAAAATCCAATTTGACCTTATTTTAAATGAAAATAAAATTTTAAAGAATAAAAATGAGTTTGATCATGTTTGAAGAAAAATGAGATTTTGTCTTCGAAACTTGATTTTATTTTAAAAGAAAATGATTCTCTGAGAAACAAAATTGTTTTAATCTCTAAAGAATTAGAATCTACTATTTTAGAAAATATTTCTTTAAAAAATAATTTAGATTCTCATGTTTGTCATGTTACTATAGATTCATCTTCTATTGATAAACATGTTGCATGCTCCACTTCTTTTTCAATCATTGAAAATGATATTTCTATTTTGAAGAAGAGTGTAGATTGTTTGGGCTCCACTTTGAGCCAATATGTTATGGATCACAAGAAATTGGAATTCATATTTCGCAAGAAATATGCTCCTCATATGCATGCACACAAACCACGGCATACACATGCTCATCATGCTCACACACATGATTTGTATGCCAATGTATACACTTGTACACATTGTGGACGTACGGGCCACCTTACAAAGTTTTGTTATGATAAAATACATAATTCAAATTTTATAAATAGATTTGTTTAGGTTAGGAAAGATGCTAACCCCCTTGGATCCAAGAAAGTGTGGGCACCAAAATTCACCCCTATGGTATTTGATGTAGGTGTGGGCACTCACTTGATGTGAGGGTATTAATACCTTGATGGTGGATGCGATCCGAGCCTAAAGATCATATTTTGGATGCATCACTTTCAAGGGATGTTTGATAGGAGGACCACCATGGTTTGGAGACCTAGTGCATTAGTTTTAGTAACTATCTCTAACTCCCATTTTTTTACATGCTTTCATATGAATGATTTTAGCATGTCTTGGTTTTCAATGTTAATTATGTTAAATACAATATTATTAGATATGTGATATATATAGATAGTCTTTGAGATACTCCCATATTTATAAGCACTTATATTTTTGTGTTTTAATTATAGTTTAGTTATTGTGTATATCTTAGTTCTAAAACACATACATTTAACCTAATGATCATGTTTGTTTATGTTTTTGCACTTCATGTGGTGATTACTTGTTTAGATGTAGTTTTCATTAAAACTTATGTTTATACTTATACAAGTAGTAAGTTACACTTGATTATTATGTGTTTGTACTTCATTGCTCATTTGTACTCATTACATGTACATGTATAACATAGTTTTGATGATTTTTTTCATTTATACTTGTTTTTCATATTTTTATACATGTTTAGCTTCATATATATGTTATTTTTGTCTAAAACTAATAGATAAACATGTATATCCTTGAGTCACTTGCTTTCATGCAAAATTCTACTATGGACTCGTTTATGTTTGGGATATGTATGTATACTTTGAGATTCGACAAAATATACATATACCTTAAAGCTTGTTTAGTTTTAATAAAAAAATAAATATTTATGATTTTCATACATTTTGATGTTTTGAGCTTTATTGTTTATTTCATGAATTTATTGTTCACATGATTCTTGTACACTCACTTTTATGTTTACTCATGACTTTGTTTCCTGAGCACATTTTTGAGTTTCATAGATCTTGAGTGACAACTCTTGTGTGATATGCATATTTCATAAATATATATTTATTTTTATTCCTTACTTGAAGGATTTCGTACTAGTTTTTAAAATTATCATAAAACTAGTTTCATTATTCTTCAATGTGGTAGTGTTTTTCAAATTATGTTAAAATGATTTTCAAATCTTATTTTTAACCCCTATCATGTAAGGGCGGATGGTTGGGTGACTATGCCTTGTATTACTTAATGACTGTCTTTTATCATGTGCATGAATAGGGTGGTAGGTATGAGATATACATGATTTCAATAAAAAAAATTTGTATACTCATATTTTGTTTTTCTATATATGTATGCACCAAATTATCAGTGGTATTTTCATACATACATATATATGATTTAGATTGTGCTTATTTTATAATGTCATATATTTTATTTAAGCACAAACTGTTTATGCTAAGTTTGACTTAATTCTAAATAATTATTGGTATCTTTATAAGCTTATACATTAATTTCAATTGGTATTTTTTAATATCAAAATGTACTTCATTTTCACTTATAATTGGTATCAAAATGTACTTTAGTTATGAGATATACATGATTTTTAAATGAAAATTTATTTTGTATACTCATGTTTTTTTTGTATGGATCATATCTAAATTGTTTTGCTCTGATACATACATATAAATATATTTTTTTTATTTTAACCATACATATCCATACATTTTTAGCACAAATTATTTTTTGCTAAGCTTGATTTAGTTCTTAATGATAATTATTTTCTAATTGGTATCATATACAAGCTTATGCATTATTTTTTAGTATTTCATAAAGGGAGAGAAAAATTCTTGTTTTATCTTTTAATTGATTTTATTTTCAATTGGTATCTTACTCTCACTCTTTATACTTTGTTTTGGTATATGTTAACATTCAATATTGATATCAATAGTCTTAAATTAGTATTATTCTCAATTTAGTATCTTTATTATAAAATAATTTTAGTATTTACCTAAAAAATTGATTTTACTTTCAATTGGTATCATACCTTTCTATTGGTATCAATTGATAAAAAAATTTATTTTACTTTCAATTGATTGTTTGTCATTGATAAAAAAACCTAGTTTCAAACGCAAAATCTCAGCCTGAGCCCACTGGCAGTCGACCGACCGGTCGACCAGACCAGAGCTCGGTCAACCGGTCGGTCGACCGATGTGCATAGACGTGCACGCTGCCTTGGCCTGTGGGCTGGTCGATCGGACGGTCAACCGATCTAGAGAGCTTGCTCTCTGGATCTGGCCCGGTCGACTGTCGACCGTGCGGTCGACCGACTAGAGAGTTCACTCTCTAGTTCTTGCTTCGGTCGACCGGGTGATCGACCGACAGGCAACTTGCCTTGGGGTGATCGATCTGCCAGTCGACCGACAGCCCCAACGGTCAGAAATTCGGCTGTTTGTCGGTCAACTGGGCAGTCGACCGACAGTCCATTCTGGGCCTGTTCTGGATCCCAACGGCTAGTTTTCAAGACCCTATAAATATGGGTCCTTGAGGGCTGTTTTCATCAAGATTTTCAAGTGCAATTTTTCCCATCTTCTCAAGTGTTTTTCAACAAGTTTTAGAGTTTTGGTCTCTCTATCTTTATTTGCTTCAAAGTTTTTGGAAAATCAAAAAAGCTAATATTTGAGAATTCTAGTTTTATTCTTCATTTATTTATCTATCAAGAGGTTTTTTTGAAGATTTTTTCTTTATTGTTTCTTTTTCAAAACACTTTGTTTTCTGACACTTGAGCAATCAATTCAAAATCTATCATTAGGATCTTTGTTTGTGAGAAAAATTGTTTGTGATCCCTTGAGATCACTGTATGCGCACGGAGAAGGTACGGGGTCGAAGTAAGATTTCCTTGAATCAAATTGAAAAATTACAACGGACTCGTATTCCGGTTACAAGGGAGGGAGGATGTTGAGTCTTGAATCCTCCCTTTGTTTAAGGCTGGGTTCTTCGTGTGGCGATGGAGAGTGAATCTTGTTCTCCGTTGACCGGGTGACCGTCTAGACCTTCGGGGATCTTCTCTTCGGCTGGTAGAAGGAGTAGCACAGCTCTGTCTACCAAAACTCTCAAAAAGAAGGTAGGCAAAGAGCAACTTGTACGCAGCAAGCTTGCTGAAGAGTTGAGCTCTCTCTTGCTTCTCTCTCTGTCTGCCTTTTTGTCTATCTCTTGTTTCTTCTGTCCTTGTTGTGTCTCCTCCGTTCCTCATAGCGGCGGGCTATTTATAGAGGTTTCAGGGGTGAACGTGCCCCCTAAAAGTGCTCCACAATGAGGGGCTAACTTCCCTGCTATGTGGGCGGCGACTGGCCCCATAACCAGGGCGGTTATAACCGAGACGTGGGCCTTGGACCCTCGCGCCCTGAGGTGGAGATGCGGGTGTTGAGCCCACGCGCCTTAATGTTGAGACGCGGGTGTTGAGCCCACGCGCCTTGAGGCTGAGACGCGGGTGTTGAGCCGACGCGCTTTGAGGCTGAGACGCGGGTGTTGAGCCCACGCGCCTTGAGGCTGAGACGCGGGTGTTGAGCCCACACGCCTTGATGTTGAGACGCGGGTGTTGAGCCCACGCGCCTTGGTGTTGAGACGCAGATGGCCATCATTAGTCCTGCGTCTAGAACCTGAAACTCTGCCCTTTTTTAATGGCTTGTCTTTTAATGATTTTTAGACAGCCTACAGAACCCCCTCCAAAGTTTTCGATATTCCGCGGTTAACTGGGACGGATTTCGAAATACTTTGGACTCTAGCTGAGCTTACCCTTATGACTGGACTGTTAATGCTCCGGATTTGATCTTATCTGGAGTATGGTCTTCGTGAGTGTACTGTAGAACTCTTTGAAGCCATCAGAGTTGATCGAGTTGAGTGTTTAGATGCACAGTCTAAACCTCTCCGATTGCTTTAAGTCTATCGTGGGTGCACTTTAAGCCAGGAGTGGACAGTCGTCTGCTTGTGCCAGTGTACTGTTGAACTGATTTGCAGAAGCAAGGACTGAACGCCAGTTCTTTTGGAAGAGCAGAGATAGTACTGCTTTAAAGACGCGACTTTCATGGGGTGCGTCTTTTGAAAATGAAAATGCGACTGATATTCCATTGGGCAGACGCGATGCTAGGCCGGATTGGAAGGACGCGAACTTCGGAGAGACGCATCCTTTTGAGTAAGGACGCGACTTTCTGGACGCGACTATGGCTTGTGCTGACGGGGCACGTCCATCGAAGAGGCACGCTTGCTAGGTGCGAATCCATGCCATGTCATGAGTGCACTGCCACTTGTTCTGGGGAACCGACGGGACATCTCCTTTTGGCGCGCGGACTTCCCGGTATATTAAATGAGCTGTCCACGCGTCAAGCGATGATTCGATGCCGAACCAATCGAGCCACGCGCCGCGTATCTTTGCGAATCTTCGTGCCTATAAATGGCAACAGTCTTTCGTCTCGAGCGCATCTGTTAGGGTTTTTTGAAAAAGGAGTCTTCTCTGTCCCTTCTCATTTCTTCATCGTCCATCATCGGGTTCTTGATTAACGATGGCACCCAAGGCCAAGCCAACCGCATCATCTTCAAAAGCGGCCGTCATCGAGGCCCAGAGGGGCGGTTCCTCCGTGCAGGAAGCCCCAATCTCAGGTATAATGTCATTAAACTTCGCCATTAATGGAAGTTCATGGACTCCTAAAAATCCCTCTTTTAAAGGAGAACCGTCAACACAGAATAGAAACCACGTTTGATTCTCAGACGCGGTCTTTGAGTTGATAAACAAGGTGCGGGTTTGATGACCCCACCGCTTTTATCCACTTGGGGATGCGTTTGTTTATTGGATATAGAGCGCCAGTAAGCCCTGCACTTCAAATTCTTCAATTAGAATATTTCTAATTGTGAAGGGTTCGGACACGGACTTGATCCTTGCGTTCTGTGACATTAGGTGCTAGTTTTTTATGAATCTCGCACCTGAGTCCAAGTACTTAGAAAATTTTTTATAAGTCTTGGATTTCAAAACGCAGGCTCCCTGTTGGCCTCACGGTCGCAGATTTTCAGGTCTGGACGCGGATTTTGGCAATTTCTGCGTCCAGTATCTCTTCTGCGTCTGAACGCGGATTTTCAGGCCTGGACACGGATTTTGACAATTTCTGCGTCCAGTATCTTTTCTGTGTCTGGATTATAGACACTTAACTTGTTTTAACGGATTTCTGATTTAAGTGTCATCTTCTTCTGCAGTGCAACACACTTCTGCCCCACTCTCCAAGAGGCGCCACTTCGGGCACGTAGGTGGTGCTGACCGTGATTTGACCTTTGTGCTGCAAAGGACTGTACCTGTGACTGCTGATGGGTCGCAGGAGCGCAGGAGGAGGCTCTCCAATGTTGACATGGCAACCTTTCGGGAGCTTATGACTGACGCAGCATTCACAACGGATGCTCGCGTCCCGCTGGAGAAGCATGCCTTCTTCTTTGGAGACCGTATTAGCGAGGGTGGTTATTCCTTGTATGACGTTGATTATAAATGGCTCCGCCAGATAGGGGGTAGAAGATTCTTTCTCCCAAACATGGAGAGGATGTACCCACTGTCTTATCTCCAGCACATGTCCGTCCCTCGGAAAATGAAATGGGAACTCTCCCGATATATCCCTGAGGTTACTCTTGGCGACCTAGGCTCCAAAAAGGTATATCGCCATGATAGTCATGATAGGGAGGTTCTCGGCTTGTTTCCAGGGCTGCTCAGGACTGATCACCCAGTTGGAGAGACGCCAAAACTTGGCACCACTTTCCTCAACGCGTTCATGAAAGTGGAGGGTGATTTTTCGGTCGAGTTCCGTTCGCCCGGGTGGATCCACTCCACTGAGAGGTATTGGTGGGGCAGGATGGTGAGCTTCGTCCTTGCCGACGTTTGAGGCTTGGTTGAGCAGGCGGGAATTGTACCAAGCAGTCAGGGCCGTACAGTATGGTATCCCACCGAGCTCTCAAAACTTCTTTGGGATCCTGGAGCGTTACAATCCTCTGACGGGGACATTCTTCACTCCGGTCGGGGAGATGGGTCTCGCCCTGCACGAGTTGTACGAGGTCTCGGGGCTGGCAATGGGGGATTCTCCCTATGAAGAATACGTCCCAACCTCTGAGGAGCTTCACCTTATGAAGAAAGGGTCTCCTCGAGTATACGAGACTTACTGGGAGGTGTTGTGTCACTTCCACATCTGCGGCCAGATAACCTCTTGGAGGGCGGGGGGAGTCAAGCAGCTGTCTTGGGCAAGCTACCTATTCAATGGCGTCAACCAGAAAGACCGTCCGGTGACCCGACTGGCTCCCAGCTCCGACGAGGAGATTGCCGACAGGATCAAGGCTTCTGTAGACTCCTACACCACAGAGTCGAACGAGGATGTTTTCGAACCTGACACGATTTTTGAAAGCTTCCATCATCGAGCTCGGATCCCTATCTCCGACCACGCACTGTTGGCGGGCTTCTTAATGCTGTGGTTGAAGCGCTGTGTGGTGCCAACGCTGCCACATGAAGTCATTGTTGCCGACGTAGTGTACCCGGCGGTGCTCCTGGCTTATGGTAGGCCCATAGCCCTTCTCCCGGCCATGGCGGCGAGTATTCAAAGCGGGTTGCGAACGTTAACCCAAAATCTGTGCGAGGCAGGGAAGGCCGTCGACTCCCATGGCAAGGTGATTGTTGACTCGGAGGGGAGGCCGACGATAAAGCGCCCCAACCCTCGGGTTGAGCTTCCCTACCATACCTAATGGCTTGGTACGTTATGCATTGTCCCTCGCTGATGACGCCGGTGTCTTGGTGTGAGGGGTTTATTCCTTTCGTGCAGCGGTTGGAGGGTTCAACCTGGTGTAATACTTACATGTATTACATTCGAAAGTGCGTCACGTCGGCTTCGAAATACCAGCTTAATCGCTGCTTCCCCGCGATTCCTGGTGCATCTTTCGGGGAACAATTTACTGACTCCGTAGGCCAAGATGACTTCACGAGGCTGTCAACGGGGGTTTTCTGGTGGTTGGTCAATATTCGACCCGGGTATGTGCTTTTCCGGCAAGGGAATTCATGCACGATCGAGCCGTATATGCCGAATCGCTTTGCCTGACAGTTCGGCTATGATCAACTATATGTCGGGAACCCCAATGCTCAACTCGCCTTCAGTGGGAATTTGTTCGAAGGTGCTCGGGCTTGGTATTATAGCGTGGCCGGAGGTACGGAAGCAACTTTTCGGCTGCCTATCAAAGGGCCGAAAGGCCGTACCAGCTTCAGCTTCTGTACTTGGTACTTCCAGACCAACCAAACACCAGATTTCACTCCGGAGTATTCATGCATTGAGAGTATCAATGCAGGTTACGAAGCAAGGTCGGGGTCCACTAAACGCTCGCGAGGCGTCGAGCAGTATCTGAAGGCTCTTAAGGAGGTTAGAAAGGGGTCGAGGGAGGAGCCGCGAGTAGCAAAAGCTCGACAGGCGGTGGGTAAGCGTGCTCAAGGCTCTACCTCCACTGCTGAGCCTGCCCCAAAGAAGGTCCGAAGAGACTTGACGTCTGCAGTTTCTCCGTCCGAGGACATCCCTTCTGGTGTTGAGGAACCGAGGGAAGAAGAGGCGGATGAGGATGATGCCCCCTTAGTCCATGCCCGCAGGTTGCGCAGCAGGGGCCCCAGGATTGTGGAGGAAGCGGAGCCTGCTGACAAACCCACCACCGCTGACGAGGCCGAGCAGTTCGAAGTCGACATAATGAGCGGAGGCGATGTTGAGAAGCCAGGGATCTCAGCTCAGCCCGGGGCTTCCTCAGCTCACGAGAGGAGGGATGAGGCACAGCAGCCGAAGGTCGACATAATGGGTGACGTTGAGATTCCAGGAGTCTCAACTGAGAGGAGGGATGAGGCACAACAGCCGGAGGTCGACATAATGGGTGACGTTGAGATTCCAGGAGTCTCAACTCAGCCTGGGTCTTCCTCAGCTCACGAGAGGAGGGATGAGGCACAGCAGCCTGGGTCTCCCAGTGTATTCATCTCCAGCGCTCGGACAGTTGACCCCAGCCCTACCACTGGGGTGTTTGGAGGCAAGGCTCCGGATGCCGAGGTCCCTCGCGTTGAACTGTCGTCTTCATCATCCGAAGAGGAAATCGATTTTGAGGATGAGGTCGACTTTGGCGATGAACCCGCTCCTCCTGATCCGAGCAAATTCTCACACATCTCGGAGGAGGAAATATATGGGTGTGAGCCATTGACGACATCACCACTAGCGGCAGTTATTCCTGCTGAAGCCGCTGAAGGTACACTACTCGCCAAACTCATCCTTCTAACTAGGAGAAGGATTTTTGACGTTTTCTTTTTTTACTTGGCCTCGTGTTGCAAGGCTAGTCATGGTTAGCGAGGCCGCTGCTTCCTCCCAGATCGAGGAGATGATACAAGAACTGGCTCAGCAGGAGAGAGCTGAGTCTCCTCGTACTGGGGTGCCTCAAGAAAGGGCAATCGTCGAAGTCGGGGAGACCTCCACCCTACAGGATTCACCCAAGGACTCGCCACCTTTGGACCCCCAGCCAAGTAAGGAAATGTTGGTATAGATGTCTTCCCTTTTGCTGTCATGGCTAATATTCTCGTAATTTTGCAGAGGGCATTGAGGAAGTTCAGGCAAGTGCAGAGAGCATTGAGGAAGCTCAGGTAGGAGGAGATTTGGCGGTCAGTGCCTGCCCGGGAGACCACACAGCTCAAGCCTCGGCCGAGGATTCTGAGGTGGTCGAGCTCACTACCCTGTCATCGACTGTGGAGGTTTCTACGGAGGTAGCACCCCCAGAAGCGCCAGTGGCTACTCTTGCTCCTGCCGTACCCGAGGTCAGCCCGACTCTTGCGCCAGAAGAGCCGACCTACATCCCCCACACCGTGATAGAAAGGGGATCGGGGACCACGTCGGGTGATGATACCATAGAGTTCCTGACACGCCAGACGGTGCAGCAGTTCTTTGCCTCAATGCGATCATGCATCGATTTTATCCTGTCTGGGGGTAGTTCTTTTGAATTCGCCCAGACGTATCTCGAAAACCTGGTCGAAAACATCAAGTTGGCCGGAGGCCCTTCACTAGCCCAGGCGTGTCTGCTGCTGGTGGAGCAGCTGGGACAAAACCTGAGAGAGCTTCGATCCCTGGAGAATGCCGGCTCATTCCACAAGGCCCAAGAAACTCTAAATAGGCTCCTTGCTGCTCAAGAGCAAGAGCGAAGGGAGGTGGAGGAGCAGATAACCGATAACACCCGTCTTCTCGAAGGCTTCCAGGCTGATCATCAAAGGCTAGCGATCGAGTCTAAGGAATCTGAGATGATCATACAGGCTGCAAAGTAGGCTATCCTTGATTCTCAGGCCGCCATAGCCAGAGCTGAGGCAGTGATTACTATTAACGAACAGAAGCTTGCTACCTCTGAAAAGAGGTTAGCGGAGTTAGAGGCTGCCAAGGCGCAAGTTGAAGCAAACCTCTCTGTTCGTTCGTCCAAGCTGGAATCCCTCCGAGTACGAGCGCAGGGATTTTTACCTGAGGCGGACCTGCGGGCCCAAGCTCTCATGGAGGCTGAGAAGGCGCGTCAACATGAGATACATCGCCTTAGAGAGCAAATCCGTTCCTTGGCGAACCAGGACCTTTAGCCTTCTCTTCTTTTCTTTTTTTTTGTAAAGAAAAGGACACTCTATTTACCAAGAGTGTTTGTATCTACTTTTATCATTTTTGAATAATAAAAGTCGTTGAAATTTTTGTTCCACCTTCATTGCCCCGCTGTAGATGAATCCAAACTCTCAATCACAGATTTTGGTTGTGCTCCCTTACTGACTGCCAGTGAAGACGCGGTTCAAGCAGACGCGGAGGACGCGGCTTTGAGTGTGGTTCATTGGCTGCAATCCTTAACTCTATCCAGACGCAGAGTTCAGGATAATGAGGTCTTACGCCCCTTAACATTAACGCAGTCAGGGACGTGGCGCTGTAGACGCAGCTCCAAGATGCTTGTAAAGGTGATGGGCTTTTTCTGCTTAAGTCATAAGCCTTAGGACAAAGCTTTATGTGCTTTCCCACTGGGGCCCCCAAAATGAGTCCCTTTTGTTGAGAGACGTGGATCGACTTTGAATCATCCAAGAGACGCGAAGGATCTTCTAGCTTGGAATGAAGGAGGACGCCGATTTTTTTTTTTGAGAAAAGAGGGGACGCGAGTCTTTGGACGCAGCTCTCACACCTGCGTTTTGGCACGATTTCCCAGGCGTTATAGACAGCCTGTCATAAAGATTTTGTGAAATCTTTGAACGTCAAGTCTCCGTTGACGATTGGGAACCCGCATCATCCATTATTTCCCGAAGCGGTTTGTCCACGCGTCAATTCTTTATTGGGCTTAGGCGTTAATGCCTTTTAATGCCAATACGGTGCTGGCGGTTGGAAACCAGCGTCTTCGACACTTCCCGAAGCGACACTCCACGCGTCAGCCTCCCATTGGGCTTTGACAGTCGTGCGGTCATTAAGGCCGATGGTTCCAATTGATGAACCATTAACTACGGTTATTATGGGCTGCCTATAAATAGGGGCTCCTCCTCTCCCTTTAGCAGTCCATACTTAGACTGTGTTCTTTTTGAGAGCGAGTGCTCTGAGAGACTCTGTCTTCTCCCTTTCTGAGAGACTCTATCTTCTCCCTTCAAGGACCCTATCAGGGGTTTGCCTCCATGGACGAAGATGACCCAGAGCCTCCATGCTTCTGTTTGGTCTCTTCAATAGATTACCACTGTCAAGTGATTTCAATGATAGGAAGCATCTCCCTGAGCACCTTTTACGTCCGCGCCTCGATGCAGAGAGTTCAACTCTTAACAGAGGCCTCTGCGGGTATGCCATGCCCACTTACCATGACATTTTAGATCCAACCAAGTTTGAATTTTAGTATATCTCTTAGAGAGATATCATCTGGACTTTCTTGCGAAGTCGTGGTTGGTGCATTCCTCCTCTGGAATTTGCGCCATCGACTTAAACTTTTTTTGAACGCAAGTATTGAAGTCGTTGGTACTTGGCCGTGGGCTTTGTACACAGAGCTCGCGTCTTGAGGCCGCGGACTTGGAAGAATTTCAATTCGGGTCGAAGGTTTCAGGCCTGAACTTTTGCAACTCCTGTTCCTCCAACAGAGAGATGGCAATTTTTTTGGCGTCTGATTCTCTGCGCACCTTGTATCTTAGATGCGGATGTGGAATTAGGTCGCGTTTGAATTCTGTGTGTATCACAGTCTTGCTCGCGTCTGTTTCTTTTGTTGCAGGAATCTGGCTCAGCGTGCGGGTCATTCCCGCGTCTGCAGTCTTCAGCAATAACCGCGTTTGTGACTTAGTTTTCTTCTGTCGAAGTATACTAAGCTCTGAATTGTCTAATTCCCTTGTTTGCTTCTTGCAGGTAGGCTTGATCATCCTTTTTCACGTTCGCTGGGCCCGTGGGAGAATATATCGGCCAGCGAACTTGTTCGATGTTCGTCCACAAGGGAAGAAATCATAGTCTCCGTCGTCCACAAGGGAAGAAATCACGATCCCTGACGGGGACTTAACCCTCGTCAAGATCTCATTAGACGCGATGCACCAGTCATGCTTGCGGGCTGGTCACGGTCACAGTGGGTATGGCGGCGGGGGTTGCAGTGGATACAGTGGTGGGTAGCATCCCCTGTGAGGTCTTAAAACCTCCTCTCTTACCCCAGAAGTGACATCGAGGAAACTCCATGCTCATTAAACGATCTTCTGGCGGAAGAGATGTTCATCAACGAAGGATCATACCCCCACTTTGGATGGAGGTGTTCGACGGATCATAACCCGGCTTCGGATGGTCAGGTGGGATCAGAAGATTCTGCTGCCATCAGACCTCAAGAACCACCATTGTTCTCGATCAGCCAGAGACTTCTTCAATGTTTGCATCATGCATCGTGGTGCAACCAGCTTCTGATCGTTGCCACAATGTCCGATCCTACTTTGGCGCCCTTCCAAGCATCCTGTACTCGGAATAACATGCAGCTGAGGAGCGAGTGTAACCTCTGAGAGAGAGAGACTTCTTTGTACTCCTTAACTGTAACACTCAATCTTATTGTATAAGAGAGCGTTTTTGTATCACTTTCATGTGCCTGGATATAAATAAAAGTGACACTTTTCTTTTTCTCCTTCTATTGTCTTGAACTTTTTCTTTTAGTCAGACGAATAGAAGCAAAGGACTTTGACTTGTCAAAACTATGATGATAATTTCAAACAGTCAAACTTTTTAGAGAGAAATCCTATTTTTGGAACTCCCCAATGCTGTCAGAGGTGTAATATTAACTTGACAAGAGATAAGACAATTTTGTGGACCTGTCAATCTATAAAGGAGAATGACAAGTGAGACTCGTACCCCCAGGGAAAATGGGCCTTTATCAAGGTTTAGGATTCACTTGATTAAGCTCAGCTGGGGATTTGAAGGAAAACACTGTCAATGGTGTAGTATTAACCTAACAATGTGTTTAGGTAGACTTGTTATTCTATTGAAAAGAATAGCAAGTGAATCTAGATCCGCGGGGAATCTAAAAAGGTTTTTACCGTTAGAGGTGTGATATTAACTTAACGGGTTGAATGTAGTCCTGTCAGAAATATGATGTTAACCTGACAAGGATGTGAGTCAGAGGTGTGATATTAACCTGACTCAGAAATACTTCAGTTTCATTTGAGAAAACAGAAGTGTCACTGACATAGGTGTGATGTTTAACTTGACAGTGAGGGTAATGCTAGAGGTGTAATGTTGAACCTGGCATTGATCATCTCGACTTCGATACGAAAGTTCGAGGGAAATTCATTGTCATAGGTGTATTGTTGAACTTAACAATGAATTGGATGCTAGAGGTATGATGTTGAACTTAGCATCATCCATTTCGGCTTCGACATGGAAGTCTGGAGGAAAGTGACTGTCAGAGGTGTGATATTAAACTTGGCAGAAACTTGATGTACTGTTTAGAAGTGTAATGTTAACTTAACAGTAATTTGTCAGAGGTGTGATATTAACTTGACAGAAATTGATTTGCGATATGAGCAATTTAAGGACCTGTCATCCTATTGATGAGAATGGACAAGTGGAGTTTGAAAAAAAAATGTCAGAGGTATAGTGTTAACTTGACAAATTTGGATTTGCGATATGAGCAATTTTGAAGACTTGTCATTCTATTAATGAGAATTGGCGAGTGAAGTTTGAAGTGCCAGAGGTATAGTGTTAACTTGGCAACGACTGTATTTCGTAGACCTACCATTCTGTGGATGAGAATTGGTAAGGGATTTTGGAGGGGAGAGTGGAGTTGAGTCCACTTAGGATTTTTAGCAAACCCTCAGCTATCAACGGATTTGAGGTGCCTTTACCAACTACCGTTTGAGTTGGGCTAGCCATGCTATTCCCCTCAGCATGATGAGTTGTCGAAGACTTATGTTGGGCTTAGAATCCAACATTTTCCTCTATCCTTAGCCGTCGGAGGCGTTGGATATTAATGAAGAAACTCTTCTTGTTTTGATCAGAGGTGTAATTTTGAACTTGATCGGAGGAGGAGTACTATTAAGGATAGTACTTCTTCAAGAATCTGCCATTGATCGGCATCATGAGTGTATCGCCATTTGAAGTTATGAGGCGATACGATCCATTTGAGTAGACTGACTCTACTACGAATGGTCCTTCCCATTTGGGTTGAAATTTTCCTTTTGTCTTGTGCGTCATCACCATGGGTCTTCTGACGGCTAAGACTAGGTCGCCTTTCTTGAAAGTTCGCACTTTAACTTTCTTGTTGAAGGCTCTGGTTATTCGAGCCTGATAGAGCTCGATTTGCTGTTGGGCCTGCAGACGCTTGTCATCTAAGGCTTCCAATTCTTGGAGTCGCTGTCGATGCTTCTCCTCTGTTGTCATCTCTGCTGTCAAGGCGACGCGTAGAGATGGAATTTGGATTTCTAGTGGAAGTACGGCTTCACACCCGTATACCAAAGAAAACGGCGTGGCTTTAGTCGGGGTTCACACAGTTGTGCGATAGGCCCATAAGCATTCACCTAACTTGTCGTCCCAGTCCCGTTGACTTTTCGAGACGAATTTCTTGAGGAGCTTGTCAATAGTCTTGTTGAAAGCTTATGCGAGACTATTAGCAGCAAGATAGTATGCCGTTGAGGACACACTCTGGATTCTGAACTTAGCGCAGAATCTCTGGAAAGCCTGGCTGATGAACTGGGGTCCATTCTCATGGACAATTCGCCGAGGTACACCAAAACGGTAAATGACGTGATGCTTTACGAACTTGATCACATTAGACGATTTTACCTCCTTCAAAGGGATGGCCTCGGCCCATTTGGAGAAGTAATCGGTTATTGCCAAAATGAACCGATGTCCTTTTGATGATGGTGGGCTGATAGGGCCAACTACATCCATCCCCCACATTTCAAATGGCCAGGTAGAGGTCGTAGAATGGAGGTACTTTGGTGCTTGATGGATGAAATCGCCATGCACCTGGCAAGCGTGACATCTTTTAGCATAAGTGACGGCGTCGGCAATCATCTTAGGCCAATAGTAACCCAACCTTTGGAGTCGATGTGCCAATTTTGGGCCGGGTTGGTGGGCTCCACACATGCCGTCGTGGGCTTCTTTCAATACCTCTTGAGCCTCCTTTGGTGAGAGGCACCGGAGCAAGATCCCGTCATGCGATCGACGATACAATGTTCGTGTAATCGCATTGTGGTAAAATTTAGGGGCTTTCCTTCGAATGGCAGCCGCTTCCTTGGCGTCCTCAGGCAGGATGCCGTACAAGACATAGTCGATATAGGGGAATCTCCAGTCTTTAAGCTCTGGCCCGGTTGACAATTCCAGCGCTTCTTTGCCTTGACACTCTCCCTTTGACGTCTGATAGTCTTCAAGGGCAGTTCTCGGGCAATACAGGTCGTGGCTGTAGACGAATACTTTCTCCATTGCTCCAGCTGGAAGGGCTAAGGAGGCCGCAAGGGATGCCAGTGCATCTGCATGCGCATTTTGCTTGCGTGGTACATGGTCGATGTAGAAGTTCGTAAACTTCCCAGCCATGTGGACAGTTGCGTTGTAATAGGGTACTAGGTCTTCATGTCTGACTTCGTACTCCCCGCGAACCTGGCTAACGATGAGTTTGGAGTCACCATATGCCTCGAGATTTTTAACGCCAATCTCATCGGCGAGTTGCATCCCAATCAAAAGAGCATTATACTCCGCCACATTGTTGGAACACGGCTCAGTTAATGAGACAGTTCGAGGAATTATATAGTTTTGTGGGGAGACAAGTACTACTCCTACCCCTGCTACTAGGTGTCCTTTTGGGCTCGTTCTGGACGCACCATCAAAGAAAAGTTGCCACACCTGCCTTTCAAAGGATGTCTGGGTCTGGCAGGCTTCAGCGACCTCATCTGGGAGATCGTCGTAAAGCTTGGTTGCCCTCGAATCTGGATGCTCAGCCAGGAAATCTGCCACTGCTTGACCCTTAATAGCCTTTTGTGGTAAAAAGTGCATTTCATATTGAGATAGCAATATGGCTCATTTTGCCATCCGGCCATTCAATGATGAAGGCTTAGTCATAAGTAACCTCAAGGGGTTGACTTTTGATATGACGTTTATAGTTTGGCCTACCAGATAGTGCCGCATTTTCTGAATGGCGAACACTAATGCCAAACATTCCTTCTCGATCGGGTTATACCGATGTTCGGCTCCGATCATTGTTCTACTCAGATAGTAGATTGCTCGCTCTCGTCCTTGATCATCATTCTGAGCTAGTAGAGCTCCCAAAGAATGATCCATTGCCCGGACGTACACCAGGAAAGGTTTTCTGAATACCGGAGCTGCAAGGACTGGTTATTTGGTGAGGTATTGCTTGATTTCCTCGAACGCTTGTTGGCAAGCGTCGTCCCAAATGAACGAGACACCCTTCTTCATTAACTTAGCGAAGGGTTGGCATCTTCCAGAGAGGTTTGAGATGAACCTGCGGATGTACGCCAATCGTCCTTGTAATCCCCTGAGTTCCTTGAGATTTCTTGGAGGCTGCATCTCCTGGATAGCTTGAACCTTTTCCGGGTCCAAATGGATCCCGGTGGAGGTTACAATGAATCCTAAGAATTTACCACTGGCCACCCCCAGGAAGGACTTGGTGGGATTCATCTTCAATCGATGAGCCCGCATGATGTCGAAGACCATCTTCAGGTCAGCTATGTGATCACCCTTAGTGCGACTTTTTACCGCAATATCATCAACATAACATTCTACCGTTTTGCGTACTTGCTGCTGGAAAATGGCGTTCATGGCCCTCTGATAGGTTGCCCCCGCATTCTTCAGTCCGAAGGGCATGACGGTATAGCAATAAACCCCCAATGGTGTCCTGAAGGAGGTGTGCTTTTCGTCGTCAGGATACATTTTGATTTGATTGTATCCTGAGAATCCGTCCATGAAGGACATTCGTTCGAATCCGCAGGTATTGTCAATCATGACGTCTGTGATTGGCAATGGGAATTCGTCTTTGGGACAAGCCTCATTTAGATCACGGAAGTCGATGCAGATCCGGATCTTTCCGTTTTTCTTAGCAACGGGGACGATGTTGGCTACCCAATCGGGATGTTGTTCTTCCCTGATGAAGCCAGAATCTATGAGCTTTCTGACCTCCGATTGAATCGCCTCCATCATTTCTGGACGGAACCGCCGCTGTTGTTGTTTAACAGGCTTTACGTCCGGATTGACGTTGAGGCGGTGCATAGCCACCTGAGGATCAAGTCCAGGCATGTCTTCGTAATTCCAAGCGAAGACATCTCTGTACTCTTGAACAAGAGATATTAGATCCTTTTTCTCCGACGGTGACAGGCCATCGCTTATGAAGATGGGCTTAGGGTTGGCCTCATCTCCTAGATTAATCTAAACAATCTTGTCTTCTATGGGTGGTTCGCGCTACTCAAAGCGGGTATCCCAAAGAGTATTTAAATGTTTGATCCAAGGATCTGCATCAGATTGGATCATTTCTTCATCTCCGTCTTCCAGGTGGCTTGTTAAAACCATGTTCACTAAAAGTTCCCCGAAGATGTTGTCGACACTGACATCTGACTCCCATGATGACGTGCCTGAAGAGTATTTATGGCCAAATGAGCCCCCAGAATCAGAGGCTGATGGAGTCGGAGTTGATACATAGCCCAACCCCCTGCGCGTCCGATGATAATAATCGGGTGCTTTTCCTTTTGGCACAAAGGATCGAAGTAGCGTCCTCCGTCCTTTGCCGAAGTTCAACCCGAGTCTGCTGGTGAGGTCATACCCCATGTTTTTCATCATTCTGAGTGCCTTTGGCTCATAATGACCAAACTGAGGGGGTTCTTGCTCGCTTTCTGATTCTTCATGGTCAAAAAGAATTGGTCTTTGGCCCTTCCTTCTCGTGGGAACCATGAATATTGATTGTTGCGCATCGCCGACATTTCGACATGTTTTAAAGGACGATTTCACTGGTACATGCAACGACGCCAAATCATCCATTGCCGACCAGAGATCGTTATCCACGTCGGTACTAGTGTCTGACGGCACTGAATCAGAAGCAAACACAGAAAAATACGCTAAATCTAATTCTTCATTAATGTACCAACCGCCTACATCATCGGCGGAGGTATTATCAACATCAGGCTTATCAATGCCCGTTACAGGTGGATCTAGCTCCCACACACACTCATCTTCCTCCAGTTCGGTATCGGCTTCATTGCCAGAGTCTGGTTCTTCCGGTTGCGGGACTTCATCCGTCTCCACGGGATCTTGGTACAGTAAGGAGTCTGTGAAATAATTCTCGACCCCTTTGAATGGATGCCTTTCGGCAATCAACGTCTGCACCTTTCCACCCTCGTCAATGTATTTCATGACTTGATGGAGAGTGGAGGGAACGATGGAGTTGCGGTGAATCCACGGCCGTCCCAGCAATAGGTTGTAGGAAGTGTCGGCATCAATGATGTAGCATGTCACTTCCGACTTTAAACTTCCAATCTGGCATTTGAGCTTGATCTTCCCCATCGGACGGGTCGTGTTGGCATTGAACCCATAGATAGTTGTCTGGGTAGGGCTCAAACGATGAGTAGGAATGCCCAGATGTTGCATGATCCGGCGAGGCATGATGCTCAACGCAGACCCTGGATCTACCTGAATGCGGTTCACTTCGGATGATCCAATATACCCTGTGAAGTACAGGGGTCGATCATGCTTCCCTTTAACCTGCATATCCTCTGCCGTGAAGGTGATGCAGGGGGCATTCTGGGAGGTGTGGAGACAATTCTCTACATCTTCCTCCTTTGGCACCTGGGTCATGAAGACCTCAGCATTTGCCAGAGCCTCTTGTAGAGCTTCTCTGGTTGACTTCGACAGCCTAAGAAGCTCATACAGGGTAATGCGCGCCGGGATGTTGGCCAATTGAGCCAGGAAATCAAAGCGGTAAGGCGTCGTGGATCCTTTCGCGATGCCCTTTTGAAGGGCTCGAGAAAATCGAATCTCCTTCGGTTTCTCCACGGGTTGTTTTGTGGAGGGCTTGGTTGGCTCTGCGGTTGGTTGGGAGGGGTTGCCGCCGTTTCGCCATACTGCTTCAAGTAGGGCTGTCCTGAGCGGGTTTCCGCCACCAGCTGACCGGGTTCTGCAGCCAGAACTATTGTCTCCTCTTTCGAGTCGGTTAGCGAAGGAATATCGGTATCCGTTTCTCGAGAAGAGGCACACACCACATTGCAGGATGACGCCTTTGCCTTGCCCTTGGACTTTTTATCAATGACAGTAGTCCATTGTTGGGCATCAACAAGGTCAGGGTGGACCCACATGATTTACCCTCGAGGCGTGGGAACAGGTATCAGGCCTTTCTCTTATTGCTGGTGAGGATCTGTGTTGACCACTCTTAGCTCTCCTTTCGGAACAGGGACCACCCCCGAAGGCGTTGGGGTTGTCTTCTGAACTGGAGAACTGACGTCATGTTAGCCGTCACCTTCTTCTGCTCTGGTCGGAGTTTTAATACATCCGCGTCAATCAGGGCCTGAAGGATGTCCTTGAAGACGTAGCAGCTTTTGGTGGGGTGTCCCAACATCCTGTGGTATAAGCAGTAATTGGGATTGTCGGTTTTACCGACTTCTTCAGGGCGCCTGGCTTCAGGGAGCTTCAGTCTATTGCTCTTGTTGAGTAGCTTAAAGAGCGAATCGACATGTTCCTCCTTGAAAGAATACTGATTGTTGGCGTGTGGCTGGCTTGAAGAGCCACTCGCCTTAACCGGTTGAGGTTTGGCGGGAGATTTGGTCTCCGTTGCCAAATTATCCTTCCGCTTTGTCTGGAGGGATGTGTCTGACGCACGCCTGGTTGACCTCTCTGGCCGTGGCTTCCCTTCTTCTGCCCTGACGTGGGCAACAATCTCCTCAGCCTGCTCACCTTGTTGGACCAACTGCTTCCAGGTGCGGCTTTCAGCAACTCCTATTTGAGCAAGGAGTGAGGTTTGGAGATTGTGGCGGCATGTTTCTACCAGGGTGACCTGGGTCATGCCGCTCGGACATCGGAGTGCCACATTCCGAAATCTTTCCACGAAAGATTTGACGGACTCTCCCTTTCGCTGTTTGGTAGCCAAAAGGGTGGGCATCGTGACTTCCGAGTCGTCTTCAAAGAAGCGCGTTAGGAATAGCTTCTCCAAATCACCCCAGTTCTTGATGGAGCCCTCCGGGAGTTTCATAAACCATTCGAAGGCGAGCCCTTTTAGGGTGCCAATGAACAGACGTGCCAAGATGGCATCATTGTTTACTACATTCCCTGTTTGGGATTTGAAGTAGTAGAGGTGTTGGTTGGGTGACCCCTTCCCATCGAATGCTTGGAGGGTTGGAGCCTTAAACTTGGGCGGGTATGGAACCAAGTCCCACTCGGCCGGATAAGGCCGGACCACTCCCGCTTCCTGGAGGCCTTTACGGTTGGTGAGGGCCTCAAGGCGTTGCTCTAATTGATTCATTCTTTCGGAATGAATCTTCCCCTGATTTTTGTCATCCTTCCCTTGCGACGAGGATTTGGACGAGGTCGAGGTGGGCTTCTTTCCGTCAGGGTGCACGGAAGACGAGCTTTCTCCCTCTTTTTTCTTGCCCTTAGACTTTTTAGGGGGAGATTTCTTCCTGTCTTCGAGCAACTGCGCAAGCATCTGCTTGAGAGATTCGATAGATTCCCGTTGAGCAAGAATCATATCGAGTTGTTCCCTCTGAACCTGGGCCTGTTGATCCAGGCGTCGGGCTGTCTCCTCAGGAGTGCTTATCATGTAGATGAAGGCCTCCTTCTCGATGGAAGAATTCGAGGCCTGTGATTCTGCTACAGCAGAATGAGAGTCGTTCACTTTGATGCCCCGGGCTAGGGCATTATAATCAATTGGGGGGATGGCCCCGGTCCGGGTACGAGTGTGTCGATACACTCCTTCCGGTTCAGAGTCAGACTCGTCAGAGCTGACTGCATGCTGTTTTCCTCTGCTCCTGCTTGTTATATTCGCAGTGAGCTCTGGGTATTCAGCGTCAGAGAACATCCTCCGCCTATGAGAGCGTCTTCTTTTGGCTGACGGGGGTATCAGGGTCAGCTGTCTAACTAAAGACTGCTGGTGCACACCTGAACCACAATGGCACTCGGAGAGCATAGAGATGAGCCGTTGGCAGCAACATGATGAAGTGACCTGATTGGCACTTCTTTTCTTCGTCAAGTAATCCCTCAGATCCACGGGGGGGATCGAAGAGATTAACCTCGCAACGTCGAAGACGAGAGGCATCCATATGCTGTACAGCCTGGACGCGGGTTTCAGGGACGCGACTTTCGCGCCGCGACTGTAAGACGCGCGTCTCGCATCTCTGTTGAGACGAGATGCGATTGTCGTGTTGCCGCTTAGTGCGTCGGGGCAGAAGAGTTTGAGAGAGAGTGGGTTGCTGGGCCCCACGCCTATGGGGGCGTGCCTTTTGCGCCTGACGAGGCACAGAGGTTTCACCTTGGCGTTTGACAAGTTGGTCTTCGGAGGACCTAACTTGGGGAGTCTCGTATTTGGGCCGCCAAACGCGGACTTCGCGCGCTGGATGTGGCGCAGCTAAGACGCCAGTTTGCGCGTTGCGTGCAGCCTCAGTTGGGTGATCAGAAGTTCCAACTTGAAGCTGACGCGCACGCCTCCTCTGACGACGCTCAGCATTTCGGTTGCGTCGTGGAGGTGGAGAGAGACCAATAACGACCTGATGCTGGACACCAGAGATTTTGGCCATGCGGGTCTCCTGAGAGACGCTGACACGTGTGTTCCGCGCGGCGCGGTTGGTCGCAACGGCAGTTGTGCCTGAGACCACGCGGGCCTCCTGAGAGGCGTTGGTGCGTGTATCCTGCTTGGCACAGTTGGCAGCAGCGGCGCCCGAGAGAGCCTCAGATCGGGCTTCGGGGCCATTTCCGGTCGAGACCCTGCGGCAGACGCGGGTCCTTGGGCTCTTGGAGCCGGAAGAGAGAAACTCTTCGTACTTCGCCTGGTCGAACTCGACAACTAGTGATTCGACCATCTTCCCCTTACGGAGGATGTCATTTTGCGCCACGATTTGCTCGTCGGTAACAAATGAAGTCCCCAGCGGAGTCGCCATCTCTTGTATGCGCACAGAGAAGGTACGGGGTCGAAGTAAGATTTCCTTGAATCAAATTGAAAAATTACAACGGACTCGTATTCCGGTTACAAGGGAGGGAGGATGTTGAGTCTTGAATCCTCCCTTTGTTTAAGGCTGGGTTCTTCGTGTGGCGATGGAGAGTGAATCTTGTTCTCCGTTGACCGGGTGACCGTCTAGACCTTCGGGGATCTTCTCTTCGGCTAGTAGAAGGAGTAGCACAGCTCTGTCTACCAAAACTCTCAAAAAGAAGGTAGGCAAAGAGCAACTTGTACGCAGCAAGCTTGCTGAAGAGTTGAGCTCTCTCTTGCTTCTCTCTCTGTCTGCCTTTTTGTCTATCTCTTGTTTCTTTTGTCCTTGTTGTGTCTCCTCCGTTCCTCATAGCGGCGGGCTATTTATAGAGGTTTCAGGGGTGAACGTGCCCCCTAAAAGTGCTCCACAATGAGGGGCTAACTTCCCTGCTATGTGGGCGGCGACTGGCCCCATAACCAGGGCGGTTATAACCGAGACGTGGGCCTTGGACCCTCGCGCCCTGAGGTGGAGACGCGGGTGTTGAGCCCATGAGCCTTAATGTTGAGACGCGGGTGTTGAGCCCACGCGCCTTGAGGCTGAGACGCGGGTGTTGAGCCCACGCGCCTTGATGTTGAGACGCGGGTGTTGAGCCCACGCGCCTTGGTGTTGAGACGCGGATGGCCATCATTAGTCCTGCGTCTAGAACCTGAAACTCTGCCCTTTTTTAATGGCTTGTCTTTTAATGATTTTTAGACAGCCTACAATCACCAAGGGAGATTTTTTGTGATCTTTATGATCACCAAGTATATTTTTCTTTACTTTGTACTTGGCTAGGTTCCCATCTTTTGTGTAGAGGTTTGTGTATTGAGAGAGGAGTTGTGTACTCCCGGTGTTGAGTTGTAATTCCTCAGTGGAGGTCCCTTTATAGAAGGTCCTGTGTGGACATAGTGAAAATCCTTTTGTGTGAAGCGGGGACATAGAGCAGTGGCTCAAACCTCGAAACATCTCTTCGTATTTGCATTTAATCCACTATCTCTCAACTCTATCTCTCTTATATCTTGTATTGCGTTACATTGTTCATATTCATATGGTAGATATAGTTTGTGTGTGCTCACACTTGTGTTGAACCAAGAGAGCTTCTAATGGCACCTCATCTCTTAATTTAGAGGAATCTCGAGGAGTAGTTCCAGAGCTCTTCACAGAAAATTTGGGCTCACTCTTTGTTACACATAGTGTGTTTGCAATTAAGTTTTTAATTCTGTATTATTTGCCCTAGATTAGCTAGTACACCTATTCACCCCCTCTAGGTGTATTCACATGGAGCCCTTAGTAACTTTGATTCCTCTATCTGCACCTAAAAACTTGTATCCTCGAGGTTCAAAAAGCTCCCAACTAAAGAAGATTCTTCTTCAAATCCGAAACATGTCGTACATTCATGAGGGTTCGAACCTGTCTATCAAACATCCTCATATGGATGTTACCGATGCCAACAGTCTTGTCATTGGCGTTGTTACCTATCAGGATAGAGCTTCCATCATAAGGCATGTAAGAACTAAACCACTCTCTTTTTGGGCACATGTGGTATGTGCACCCCGAGTTAAATAACCAAGTATCTGAGTATATACCTTTTTCTGATTCAGCCATCAAGACATCACATGGATTCTCATCGACTTCTTCGACAATCCTGGCTTGATCTGTCTTTCCATTTGTGCTTGCTTTATCAGAATCCCTGCCGCCTTTCTTCTTTAGCATCTCTTTGTTTTCATACAATTCCTCTTGATGACCATGATTTCTTGCAAAAGTAGCAAGAAAAACTGCTAAAAGCTTCTGGATTTTTTTTGGGTCCTCTACTTTTTGATCTTCTCATCTGGCCCTTGACAATAAATTCTGAGGCCTCCTATGTAGAATCCGTCTTCTTTATCAGCTCGTTGTTCTGAAGCATCTGCCTGACATCTTCTAGCTCTAAGGCCTCCTTACTATACATGATGGTGGTTGCCAAGTGGTCATAACTCAATGAAATAGAAGAGAGTAACAGAAGTGCTTTGTCTTCCTCTTCTACTTTAATCTCCAGAGACAACAAGTTGAAAATCACCTAGAGTGGGGGTGAATAGGTGATTATGCTAATCTAATAAACTTAATGCGGAATTTAAAAACTAACTGTAATAAACAAGAGATGCACACTCAAACAAGCCAAGCAATTAAAATGTATGGATCATCAAAACTAGACTATACTAGCACATCTAATGGGTTCAAATAAGAATTCAAGCACAAACATATATAAAGATTTATTTGTGTCCCACTACATATACAAGTATAAATTCTAGTCTTAATGAAAACTAACATCTAAACAAGTAATCAAATCATTAAGCATAAAACGGGATATAAATCAACATAAAAATCATAAACATGATCATTATGTAAATCCACATGCTATTAGAATCATGATATACATAATAGCTAAACAAATGGTGAGAACACAACATATGGGTCCATATAAACATGGGTGATCTCAAGAGCTATACATGCATGTCAAAAGTCTAATAAACATGGCATTCAACATGCTAAACAAAACATGAGTCATCAAAACAAATTATCATAAACATCCAAATGATCATTATGAAGATGCAGTACATTAGATCTAGGGCATACATATTAGTTTAAACAAGGTGAGAACACTAAATATAGATCCATATAAAACATGGGTGTCTCAAGTAACTAAACATGTATATCACTAATCTAATGATCATGGCATAATCATAATAATCAACAAACATTAACACATGCTATAAACAATAATATGAAAAGCATGCAAATAAAAATGGGAGTTAGAAAATGATACCAAAAACCGATGAAGGCACCTCTCTAGTTCTCTAAACCAATGGTGGTCCTTCTCCACCAAACTCCCCTTGAAAGTGATGCATCCAAATTTGTTTTCTCTTAAGCACGGAACGCATCCACTCTAAGGCACCGCTACTCTCACGTGATGCGAGAGCCCACACCTACATCAAAAATTTTAGGGATGGTCTTTGGTACCCATTTTTTTTTGGGTCCACGGGGGTTAGTATCTTTTCTAACCCAAACAAGATTAGTTGCTAAATTTTCATGATAAATACGATCATAACAAAATCTAGCAAGGTGGCCTTTTCGACCACAATGTGTACATGTGTACACATGAGCATACATGTGATGGTGGTGACCGTGGGAAGCATGTGTATGCCGTGATGGGTGTGCATGCAAAGATGGATCTTGTTTCTTGCGAACCAAGATTTCCAAGCGTGTATGATTCAAAGTACATTGGCTCAAAGTGGAGCCCAAATAATCAACACTTTTCTTCAAAACATTTATATCTTTTTCAATAGTTGAAGATAAAGTGGAGCATGCAATAGGAGTGCTAGAACAAGAAGCTATACTAGCATGACAAACATGAGAATCTATATCAATTTTTAAAGATTCATTTTTCTTTAAAACCAAATCCAATTCTTTTGTAATGAAATCAATTTCATTTTTCAAAACAAGGTTATCTTTTAAAACAAAATCCAATTTTGAAGATAAAACCTCATTGTTTTTCACAACATCATTACAATCAATTTTGCTTTTCAAAACATCAATCTCTTTTAGGGCAAGGTCTAGTTGAGATCTTAGTGAGTCACGTTCACTAGTAATCTCTTCCTTCTTTTGCAAAAACGATTCAAAAGTTGAACATAAATCCTTCATTTCTTCTTTTAAATCAAAATGATTCTTTTTCAAAAGATTATATTTTTCCAAAAAATTTTCAAGCTTTGTGGCAAGTTCCATATTTAGGGTTTGAGCTTCTAAACATCCATAGCATTATGAGCTAGAGTTATCATCTAGTTGAGAATCCGATTGTACCTCAAGGGAGTCTTTCCCTTGGACCATGAGGCAATGCTCTTCGGACTTGTCTCTCCTAGATCTTCTCAACTTGTTGATAATCACGGGTAGCTCGGGAGACGTCAATATACTCCAAACTGTAAAAGCCGAGTCATAACGATCAAACACATATAAAAGATCCTCATTGAGAGATGCTCTAAGTGTTTTAAGTGCTAATGCATTGGCCTTTTTATGCTTGCTACTATTAGGGAAGGATTCCATAGTGGAGGCTTGATAAACTAGATGTCCTAGTCTTTTCAAATGCCTACTCATATTGGCCTTCCAAACATCAAGTCTAAAAAAGTCAAACATAGGAGGGCTATCCATGAGTGCAACTATATGTGTGCAAATGAACAATGCAAATGAAGATTAGCAAACCAAGATCTCACTCCTAGGTGGTTAAGCCTAAATATCAGGAGTGTAGGCTCTGATACCAATTGAAAATCACCTAAAGGGGGGGTGAATAGGTGATTATGCTAATCTAATGAACTTAATGCGGAATTTAAAAACTAATTGCAATAAACAAGAGATGCACACTCAAACAAGCCAAGCAATTATGAATGAACAATATGAATTGATGCAAGGCACAATAGTAAAGAGAGAGAGAAAGAGTAAGAGCCAAGGGATCAAGCGTAAATAACAAGATATGTTTCGAGGTTCGAGCACCCAGCTCTACATCCCCGCCTTCACCCAGAAGGATTTTAAGTCCACTAGCTTGTCCACAAAGGACTCCCACAAAGGGAACCTCCACCGAGAATTTGGGGCAATAACAATTACAAGGAGTACCCAACTCCTCTCCTTACAAACACAACCTCCTCCTTGAGGCACAACTCCAAGCCAACAAACAATCACCTCACAACTTGAGGCATTAGCACCAAGCAACACAAGGATCACCTCACAACTTGAGGGATACAACCCAAAAGCATAACCTCCTCAACACAATGAGGGTAAGGCACAAAGCAAATAATGGGTTTACAACTTGGTGGTCAAAACAACAACCACAAACAATCTCTTTCTCCCACACAAAGATCCTATAGAATAAGAAAGTAGATGTAGCTCAAGTGTGGAGAAAACCAAAGGAATGGAAATCAAAAACTCAAAGAAAATCTTTGGGAAAAAGCTAGAAACCAAGATGAAGAAATTGAATCAAAATCTTTTTTCAAAAACCCTTTCTTGATTTTCCAAACCCTAACAAAAACACCAAATAGATTGTTCAATTTAAATCCCAAACTTCTTTAGATTGCTGTGAAAGCACCAGAGAGTAAGGAAAAATTCGCACAAAAAATCATATTGAAAACAGGCTATTAATGGGGTATTTATAGCCCCCAGAAAAATATAGCCGTTGGCAGCAGAAACTGCCAAACATGCCCTACCGGTTGACCTTGCGGTCGACCGGCCAACGGTCACATTTTGACCGTTGCCAGCTACCGGTCGACCGCCCGGTCGACCAAAACAAACAGAGAGTTGCCTGCATGCAGTCGGTCGCCCGTGCGGTCGACCGGACCATGTGGCAGCCAGCGTGCACGTCGATCGACTGATACGGTCGACCGGCTACTTGGTGCGGTCGACCGTAGGGGTCGACCGACCTAGCCTGGCAGAGACTGTTCTGGTCAGCAAAAACATGTAATTTTTAATCCTAAAAATTCCCATTAAATCTCTAAAAATCCATAAAATAGTTTTATCATTTTTCATTGAAGTACAAACTTGTGTTAAAAAGTTTAACACAAATTTCAAACATTTTGAACTATTTTTGTGTTATAGAAATTTTGCCAAAAACCAAAAATTGTATTTTCTAAAACTTGAATTTTTGAATAGAAAATACGTTTTGTCCAAAACTCATCCAAATACAAAAACATGATATTAAACAACATTTAGGCATGATGTATATGGATATAATCCTATATACATGAAACATATATATATCCATATTTTTGTCATTAATTCCAAAATATGTTTTGTTAAAAATACCAAAACATAAAACACATGAATAAGTAAGTCAAAACTAAGTTTTTCTAAGAAGTTGAAGCATGCATGTATATAGAACAAATCATATATACATTAAACCATGTAAACTTGTTTTGATCTATCTATTCATGAAAACTAAGATCGGTTAAACCAAAAACGGAAAAATCGAAAGCCAATATTCAAAACATGAAACGTGTGTGTTGTGAACTTGAGCATTTCATACTATTCTAATCTTTACAATTTGGATCTAAACACAAAACTAAACTATGGTACCGATGTCTTCTTGTAGAGCGCAATCTCCAAGCCGACTCGATTCAAAAACTCCTTGATCCACCGAGCAAGTGCTATATATGATCTTTGACGCTCGGGCTCTTGAATCAACATGTGAAAGCTTCCAAATCATCTTGTTGAAGCTAATCACCTACTAATAACTTGATTAAAGATCTGAAACTAAAATCACAAGATTATTAGTACACATAACTACATGAGTTAATCATCATCAAAACTAGAGTGGAAGGCCTTTGGGCCAACAATCTCCCCCTTTTTGATGATGACAAAACTCATGGAGTTATATATGCATGGATTAAAGTTAAGCTTCAAAGAAGCTCCCCTTTAACTCATGCATAAACAAATAAACAATAAATAATATGCAATGAAGGCTCTTAAACATGAATGCATAGATATGCATAAACAATAAAAAGGTTCTAGATACCAATGAAATGTTCAAAAAAAAAACATGCTCTAGATACCAATTAAAATTAAACTAAATTAAACTTAATATATGCAAAACTCAAACATGCATATATAAAACTCAAAATCTTTCTCCCCCTTTTTGTCAATCATCAACAAAGGGGTAAAAACCAAAACAAAACAAAATCTTCTCACCCTTTTTAATACAAAGAATCAATCATCAATAAAGGGTAAAAGCAAAACCAAATCAATAAATTTTTCTCCCCTTTTATTGCTAGAAACAATGAATCAATAAAGGGTTAATAAAAATAATATTTTCCCCCTTTTTGTCTAAAACAAAAACAAAACCAATTAGGGGTGACAATCAATTAAGGTACCGATTGAAAGTATGTCAAAGAATAGCATCTTGATACCAATTGAAAGGAAACAAACAAAAAATATTGATACCAATTTTAAGCAAAACACAAGAAAATCTTGATACCAATTTGAAATTAAACATAATAAATTTTGAGTGTCTAAACAAAAATTTTGATACCAATTGTAAATATTTTTCATTTTGAACATATGATACCAAATTTAAATTTTCAATCATAAAGTATGGGAGTACAAATACCAATTGAAAGACAAAATTAAATTTTCTCCCCCTTTATGAAATACCAACTAAAACAATGCGTAGGCTTGATACCAATTTAAAAGTAATCAATTGAAACAAAATTGAAGCTCAAGCTTAGCATAAACACAAACATATATATGTATGAAAAATAGATACCAATTGAAATTGATATTCTTGGAATTGAAATCATACATACATACAAACATATATGAGTATACAAGAAAGGTCAAAATTGATACCAATTGAAAGAATTCAATGATACCAATTGAAATAACAATAAGATCAAGTGTATACATCATATTACTACCACCCAATCATGGTTCAAGTTTTAAATGATTTTCAATATAAGGCATACATGAACATGATCTCCCATCCAACCTTCCATTGAAGGTAGGGGTTTTCAAAAATAGATTTGAAAATGTAGTATGTTTGAAAATCTCTACCATAGTGAAGAATACGAACTAGTTATAGAAAAAACTTTTAAAACTAGTAGAAATCCTTCAAGCAAGGAATAAAATAAAATTATTTTTCATGAAACACATGTAAATCACATGATCACTAAACACTCAAAATCCATAAAGCCCATATCATAGTCTCATGAAAACAAATCATGAGTAAATTAATAAAGTGAGTGTACAAGTGTAATGTGAAACATATTAACATGAAAATATTCAATTAAGCTCATATGAAATTCCTTAAAAACATAAAGACATGAGAAACTAGATTTTCATTACCTAAAAACATGAAAATCATCAAAACGATTTAAACTTCAAGGCATATGTATGTCATGTAAAAACTAAAGTATACATATATATCCTAAACATAATGAGTTCACAAAAGTATATGCATGAAGGCACGTGGCTCAAGGATGTACATGTATAATCAATAGTTTGGACAAGATAGACATATACATGAAGTTAAACATAAACACACGGAAATATGAAAAACTAAATTTTCATTAAAAAATAAATTTCATTTCAAGGTATATGTATGATTTGTCAACACAAAAAGTATACATACATATCCCTAAACACAATTGAGTCCATGTATATAGATTTGCATGAAAGGCAAATGACTCAAGGGGTATACATGTATATCTTAAAGTTTGGCAAAATAGACATATACATGAAATGGAAAACACAAAATCATAAAATAAATCCAAAAATAGGAATACAAATTTAAAATGTATGGATCATCAAAACTAGACTATACTAGCACATCTAATGGGTTCAAATAAGAATTCAAGCACAAACATATATAAAGATTTATTTATGTCCCACTACATATACAAGTATAAATTCTAGTCTTAATGAAAACTAACATCTAAACAAGTAATCAAATCATTAAGCATAAAACGGGATATAAATCAACATGAAAATCATAAACATGATCATTATGTAAATCCACATGCTATTAGAATCATGATATACATAATAGCTAAACAAATGGTGAGAACACAACATATGGGTCCATATAAACATGGGTGATCTCAAGAGCTATACATGCATGTCAAAAGTCTAATAAACATGGCATTCAACATGCTAAACAAAACATGAGTCATCAAAACAAATTATCATAAACATCCATATGATCATTATGAAGATGCATGTACATTAGATCTAGGGCATACATATTAGTTTAAACAAGGTGAGAACACTAAATATAGATCCATATAAAGCATGGGTGTCTCAAGTAACTAAACATGTATATCACTAATCTAATGATCATGGCATAATCATAATAATCAACAAACATTAACACATGCTATAAACAATAATATGAAAAGCATGCAAATAAAAACGGGAGTTAGAGAATGATACCAAAAACCGATGAAGGCACCTCTCTAGTTCTCCAAACCAATGGTGGTCCTTCTCCACCAAACTCCCTTGAAAGTGATGCATCCAAATTTGTTTTCTCTTAAGCACGGAACGCATCGACTCCAAGGCACCGCTACTCTCACGTGATGCGAGAGCCCACACCTACATCAAAAATTTTAGGGTGGTCTTTGGTACCCATTTTCTTTTGGGTCCACGGGGGTTAGTATCTTTTCTAACCCAAACAAGATTAGTTGCTAAATTTTCATGATAAACACGATCATAACAAAATCTAGCAAGGTGGCCTTTTCGACCACAATGTGTACATGTGTACACATGAGCATACATGTGATGGTGGTGACCGTGGGAAGCATGTGTATGCCGTGATGGGTGTGCATGCAAAGATGGATCTTGTTTCTTGCGAACCAAGGTTTCCAAGCGTGTATGATTCAAAGTACATTGGCTCAAAGTGGAGCCCAAATAATCAACACTTTTCTTCAAAACATTTATATCTTTTTCAATAGTTGAAGATAAAGTGGAGCATGCAATAGGAGTGCTAGAACAAGAAACTATACTAGCATGACAAACATGAGAATCTATATCAATTTTTAAAGATTCATTTTTCTTTAAAACCAAATCCAATTCTTTTGTAATGAAATCAATTTCATTTTTCAAAACAAGGTTATCTTTTAAAACAAAATCCAATTTTGAAGATAAAACCTCATTATTTTTCACAACATCATTACAATCATTTTTGCTTTTCAAAACATCAATCTCTTTTAGGGCAAGGTCTAGTTGAGATCTTAGTGAGTCACGTTCACTAGTAATCTCTTCCTTCTCTTGCAAAACTAATTCAAAAGTTGAACATAAATCCTTCATTTCTTCTTTTAAATCAAAATGATTCTTTTTCAAAAGATTATGTTTTTCCAAAAAAATTTCAAGCTTTGTGGCAAGTTCCATATTTAGGGTTTGAGCTTCTAAACATCCATAGCAATATGAGCTAGAGTTATCATCTAGTTGAGAATTCGATTGTACCTCAAGGGAGTCTTTCCCTTGGACCATGAGGCAATGCTCTTCGGACTTGTCTCTCCTAGATCTTCTTAACTTGTTGATAATCACGGATAGCTCGGGAGACGTCAATATACTCCAAACTGCAAAAGCCGAGTCATAACGATCAAACACATATAAAAGATCTTCATTGAGAGATGCTCTAAGTATTTTAAGTGCTAATGCATTGGCCTTTTTATGCTTGCTACTATTAGGAAGGATTCCATAGTGGAGGCTTGATAAACTAGATGTCCTAGTCTTTTCAAATGGCTACTCATATTGGCCTTCCAAACATTAAGTCTAAAAAAGTCAAACATAGGAGGGCTATCCATGAGTGCAACTATATGTGTGCAAATGAACAATGCAAATAAAGATTAGCAAACTAAGATCTCACTCCTAGGTGGTTAAACCTAAATATCAGGAGCGTAGGCTCTGATACCAATTGAAAATCACCTAGAGAGGGGGTGAATAGGTGATTATGCTAATCTAATGAACTTAATGCGAAATTTAAAAACTAATTGCAATAAACAAGAGATGCACACTCAAACAAGCCAAGCAATTATGAATGAACAATATGAATTGATGCAGGGCACAATAGTAAAGAGAGAGAGAGAGAGAGAGAGAGAGAGAGAGAGAGAGAGAGAGAAGAGTAAGAGCCAAGGGATCAAGCGTAAACAACAAGATATGTTTCGAGGTTCGAGCACCCAGCTCTACATCCCCGCCTTCACCCAGAAGGATTTTAAGTCCACTAGCTTGTCCACAAAGGACTCCCACAAAGGGAACCTCCACCGAGGATTTGGGGCAATAACAATTACAAGGAGTACCCAACTCCTCTCCTTACAAACACAACCTCCTCCTTGAGGCACAACTTCAAGCCAACAAACAATCACCTCACAACTTGAGGGATTAGCACCAAATAACACAAGGATCACCTCACAACTTGAGGGATACAACCCAAAAGCACAACCTCCTCAACACAATGAGGGCAAGGCACAAAGCAAATAATGGGTTTACAACTTGGTGGTCAAAACAACAACCACAAACAATCTCTTTCTCCCACACAAAGATCCTATAGAATAAGAAAGTAGATGTAGCTCAAGTGTGGAGAAAACCAAAGGAATGAAAATCAAAAACTCAAAGAAAATCTTTGGGAAAAAGCTAGAAACCAAGATGAAGAAATTGAATCAAAATCTTTTCCAAAAACCCTTTCTTGATTTTCCAAACCCTAACAAAAACACCAAATAGATTGTTCAATTTAAATCCCAAAACTTCTTTTGATTGCTGTGAAAACACCAGAGAGTAAGGAAAAATTCGCACAAAAAATCTTATTGAAAACAGGCTATTAATGGGGTATTTATAGCCCCCAGAAAAATATAGCCGTTGGCAGCAGAAACTGCCAAAAATGCCCTACCGGTCGACCGTGCGGTCGACGGGCCAACGGTCACATTTTGACCGTTGCCAGCTACCGGTCGACCGAAACAAACAGAGAGTTGCCTGCATGCAGTCGGTCGCCCGTGCGGTCGACCGGACCATGTGGCAGCCAGCGTGCACGTATCCGTGCACGTCGGTCGACTGATACGGTCGACCGGCTACTTGGTGCGGTCGACTGTAGGGGTCGACCGACCTAGCCTAGCAGAGACTGTTCTGGTCAGCAAAAACATGTAATTTTTAATCCTAAAAATTCCCATTAAATCTCTAAAAATCCACAAAAATAGTTTTATCATTTTTCATTGAAGTACAAACTTGTGTTAAAAAGTTTAACACAAATCTCAAACATTTTGAACTATTTTTGTGTTATAGAAATTTTGTCAAAAATCAAAAACTGTATTTTCTAAAACTTGAATTTTTGAATAGAAAATACGTTTTGTCCAAAACTCATCCAAATACAAAAACATGATATTAAACAACATTTAGGCATGATGTATATGGATATAATTCTATATACATGAAACATATATATATATATATATATATCCATGTTTTTGTCATTAATTCCAAAATATGTTTTGTTAAAAATACCAAAACATAAAACACATGAATAAGTAAGTCAAAACTAAGTTTGTTTAAGAAGTTGAAGCATGCATGTATATAGAACAAATCATATATACATTAAACCATGTAAACTTGTTTTGATCTATCTATTCATGAAAACCAAGATCGGTTAAACCAAAAACGGAAAAACCGAAAGCCAATATTCAAAACATGAAACGTGTGTGTTGTGAACTTGAGCATATCATACTATTCTAATCTTTACAATTTGGATCTAAACACAAAACTAAACTATGGTACTGATGTCTTCTTGTAGAGCGCAATCTTCAAGCCGACTCGATCCAAAAACTCCTTGATCCACCGAGCAAGTGTTATGTATGATCTTTGACTCTCGGGCTCTTGAATCAACATGTGAAAGCTTCCAAATCATCTTGTTGAAGCTAATCACCTACTAATAACTTGATTAAATATCTGAAACTAAAATCACAAGATTATTAGTACACATAACTACATGAGTTAATCATCATCAAAACTAGAGTGGAAGGCCTTTGGGCCAACACAAGTCACCTAAAATTTTATTAAAAGCATTAAGATATTGTAGAATAGGCATATGTTTCTTCATCCGAAGGTTGTATAACTGCTTCTTCGTGAAGAGCTTGTTCGACAAACTCTTCATCATGTAATGGCTCTCTAGCCTACACCAAAGACCCGAGTTGTCTCCTCGTTCATCACGTTGTAGAGGATTTCTTCTGATAGGCATAGTATGATCGTCGCCTTTGCGTGAAAGTCAATGTCGTTTCATTCATCATTCTCCATCTTCGATGGCTTCTTCTTAATACAAGCAGCGCCTTGTGTGTGCCCTCCTTCATGAGTAACGAAGTTACTTGTATCTTCCACAATAGGAAGTTGGACTTCCCATCAAATTTCTCCACCTCAAACTTGGTAGTTGTGACCGTCTTGCTGGCATCACTCTGATACTAATTGTTTGATGATTTATCACCGATCAAACAATAGAGAAACACCGAGTTAACGGCTTTACAGTGGAAACTGTGGAGCAAATCTACCAGTAGCAAGCAAAAAAAGACTAGCCACCACAAGAAACCAAAAACATCAGTTTTAACATGGTTCGGTAATGTGCCTATGTTCACGAGGAGAGGAGAAATCTTTATTGAAAACAGAGAAAATATACAAGAGTTACAAGAATATATCTTTCTCTCAACTGTCAATGGTGTTAATCTCTTTGATTCTTATCTCTTCTTAGCTCACCTTCATAAGGCCATCCCCTAGGGGTTTATATAGACTCCTAGGATGATTCCTAATCTAATACAAACTTTTATTATCAATTAGCACCGCTTCAGAGAAAGAAAGAAACCTGAATCCAAAATAGTTTGGAAATTGAACTGTATTAGGAAGCTGCCAGATTTCGCATTAGTCGACTAGGGACAAGTATTAGTCGACTAATACTAAGTATTAGTCCACTATACCAAAATCCTAGTCGACTATTTTGACAAAATCTGAAACCTCAACTTATTGTTGCAGCACCTAGTCGACTACTATGTTCTAGTCGGCTAGTCCAGGACCTAGTCGACTAATACACATACACAAAGCCTGTACTTGTCCGTGCTTGATCTCCGAAGCATGTAACTCCTCCACCTGAACGTAAATTCTTCTTTAATGAATATGAGGCACTCCAAATACTAACAAAATAATCGTCATAAAGATTGATGACAGATTGAGAAATAGATTCATACTCATCTAAAAGCTTGAAGGTGTGGAAGTATCGTGTGGCACCGAGCATTAAATGCTTTCTTTGGAATGTTTACAATGGTCGACTTCCAGTGGAAGTGGAATTAATTAAGAGAGGCTTGAATATCAACTCCCTCCACTAACTAGATTCTGGATTCGCTTCATGGTTTGCTCTCTTTGTTAACTATTCTGTATTTCAGAAAAACAAGCAGAAGAAAGGAGTGAAAAGTTCATGTAGGAATGCATCAAACTGAAGGCATGGAAAAGCTATAAGATCAAGGACAATATATGCTAAAAAGATATGTAATGCTTCTTAGTAGTTTCCGTTATTTGGAGTTTCCTTGGTAGTAGCATTTGATTATTATAATTTGGACAGAAGTCAGAGATTGGTGAATTTGTATTCTCATAAATAGAGTCACACGAGAGCTCAATTTTGCATGAAAAAAATAGTAGAGTTAAAATTCAAAGAAGTTTGCTTTCTTCCTCCTTTATTTACACGGTTAGACCTGTGGCCTTGAAAACCAACTGATTTCTTGCCCCTGACAATTTTAGAAACAAAAAAGCAAAGCATGTAACCATGAAATATGCACATAAGGCTATTAAATTACTTGATGTTTGTGTTTGCTCTTTCTCTCTGCAAGCATTAACACAGGCAAGAAGTTATCTAACTGCATTTCAGGATTAAAGGCCAAAGTATAAAAACATATTCCAAAGTATAAAAACATATTCCAAGCTCTTGATCTTGAATATGATTATGTTACTTTCAACTGAAAACGCATAAAGCAGACGAAAACACCAATGGGGGGGCTTAGCACGCTATAAGGCTTTTACATGGTCAGAAACTCCCATTAGATTCTCCCCGAAGCTGTATACATCAGACCTTATTTGTTCTCCCTCCCCCAAAAAAAAGTTCTGGAGCAAAGAAAAAAAAAAAGAAAAGAGGAAAATAAATGTCAATGCTTCTCATCGGATCCATGAGACACAGAACAACTTCCAACAATGTGAAGATAGGCTAGATAGTGAATTGGGTTTCTTTTCCGAGACGTACAATTACTACGGGCGATGGCTAAGGTCTCTATGCATAAATTGGAAATGTCACATACATATTGAAACTAAAAACAAGACATGGAAAGCAATTTTTTTCCAAGAAATAAAACTGACCAAGCTTTAGCTAGAGATACTCATCTTCCAGAAACCTAATTGGTAATGATTGGAATTTATTTCGTATGGACATACAGTTTAGCTAGAGTTACTCATTTTCCTATGGACATACGCTTTGCTAAAAAAAGAGTGATGCTAAGTATCATAGAAAAACAAACATTTATTACATTGGACTGGCAAATGATACATCGAAACACCTAGCATTCCAGGTTTCTTAAGCTGGTATAGGTACCATTCTTAACCAAGCAGATGTGATAGTTTAATCGTGATTTGTCCCTGTGGTAGCTGCCTATGTTGCACATGCACGGCTATACCGACACGAACACGATACGCTGACACGATGGAAATTCTTAAAAATACACACGACACGTGTGTTCGACACGATATATGGCTTCATGATAAAAGTGTCTATGCTACATACTACTAGAAGATCAGTTCTTATTATAAATAAATAAGTATATATCTCATTCTCAAAAAGAAGGCGCCCATTTGGTGATAGCAATATCCCTTCAATATACGAAAACATGTCGAATAACTATTTCAGCCAAAAGCTTAAGTTTATGCATTCTTAGTCCTAGTAAACAACACACGTCAAGCAATCTTAGTTTTTTAACACTTAAGCCAAAAGACAAGATATCATTTCAAGTTTCCATTGTCTCGAAGTAGCGTATTACTTATTAACTAACCGAAGGGAAACATGCCCTTCAGAAACCCAAATTATTAGATGCTAAAACACCAAGAATACTTTCACAAGTACATCAAATCTATAAACATGATAATTATACCTTAAACAACACAGCGTCTTATCCCCTGGTTAAGGAATGTCAACGGCCCAAAGGTAGTCAAGAAATTTGCTAGATATGATTGCCAACGAGAGGTTTCAAGTGTCAATCAGTTTTTAAATTAAAAAAAAAACAAGCATTTCAATTTTAGAACTATTGAACTGAAAATTTCACAGAAAGTATCACATAATAGGAAGCTGAAAGTTCTTTAATAACTGCAGAAAAAGAAATAAATGCACAAACAAATTGAAAAAAAAATTATAGGCATCTGATTGAATATTTATGTCAAAAGCAAACCTCTAAAGTAATATTTTTTATAGAACTCATGCATGCATATATCATACAACAACAAGAACAACAGCTTATGGCTGGTGATTTGCCCCATCTGTTTTCTAAAAAATTAAACAACAAGAACAAAAAAACCTTTATCCCGGTGGGCTACATGAATCCTCTTCTTTCATTTTAGTTCTTTTAAGGGCCATGTCCTCAGTTAAACGAAGTGCTTTCATATCTTTCTTAATTTCTTCCATCCAAGTTCGTTTAGATCTCTCTAATTCTCATAACTTCATTAACTATGATCCTATCACTTTTTTTTAATATGTGCGCTTATTGATTGGCCTCCATTCCATATGCCCAAACCATCTAATTTGCTTCTCTTATTTTGTTCCCAATAGAAGCAACCTCTAACTTAACATATGCACTAATTTTTTATCCTCTCTCTTAGTGTATTGCTACTAATCCATCTTAACATTTTCGTCTCTGCCACACTAATTTTTTGACATATATAATTATAATTTTGAATTCCAGGAAAATATTGATAGGATGTCAGCCCTATGTCTGTTAGGATTATGACGTGTATACGTCGTGAAGGTAGTCAATTAATGTCAGATCTGACAATTTTTTTTGGATATGTTTGAGTTCGAGTTGGATTCAAGTTTTCTTTATTCTGATTGATGGAGTTTGTTTAGGACTAGGAGAGTTTTATGGTCTATAAATAACCCCTTAAGAGTGGCCTTTAATGTATTTCGAGAGAATCTAATGAATTTATAATTCTTAAGGGTGTAATTCATCAAGGTGAGAGATTCTTGAGAGAAACTTAGCCACAAGGTCTCACTGTTCTTGACAGCCATCAAGAGCTTGTAATCTTCTCAGCGTGAAGTGTAAATAATTCTTATTATACTTCACTAAAGTTTTAATAAATTTTCACTTCCCTTCTCTTATGGACGTTCACACGATCTGTTTGATCGGTGGAACCACATTATATTGTTTGTTGGCTTTATATCTACTTTGGAATATCTTTTCTTTTTCAAGTTGCCTTAGTATATCATGTGGTTCATTTTCGCTGCACCGCTCCAATCGATCTGGTCGTGGGAGTGTACTCCCCTGAAATCACAACAATTGTTATCAGAGTAAGGTAACGTGAAGATGTCTGCGATCAAGTTCGATATTCAGAAGTTCGATGACGTCATCAATTTTAGCAGGTGGCAGATTAGGATAAACGTTATCTTTACCTAGAGAGAGTTGAAAAAAGCACTACTCGAGAGGGAGAAAAGCCTCAATACATGAAAGAAGAAACTTGACAGGAGTTGAATGAGAAAGTCTTAATAGCTATTCAGCTTTTCTTGGCGGACGAAGTGTTGGATGAGTTTTCTACAAAGAAAATAACGTTGTCACTGTGGGAGCGACTTTAGGACCACTATCTTAAGAAGTCGTTGGCGAATCGGCTAATTCTAAAGCAGCGTCTCTTTCTTCTCTTTATGCATGAAGGTACACCTATCAAGTCTTATATTGTAGAATTTTTCTTTATTATTAATGATCTAGATAAGATAGAGGTTAAGATAGAAGATAAGGATCAAGCACTTCTATTACTGGGTTCTTTACTTTCTTCATATAAGAGTTTTAAGTAAGCTATCATCTATGGAGAAAAGTCAACAATCAAAGTCAATGAGATCAAAGAGCATCTGCTCAACAAAGACAAAATTGATACACAGTTGACAGGTGAGTCTCATCATGATAATTTTGAATAAGTTCATTATTCAAAAGAGAAGAGTAATAATGGAAGTTTCACAGGTAACTCAAAGCACAAGAATTTAAAGTGCAACTATTATCACAAGAAAGCACACATTAGATCTGAGTATTGACTTTGAAAGAAGAAACAACCAGATGCTAATGTCACTGAACTGGTTGGAGGAGATGAAGAACAGTACGACATTCTATCTATTACAGACAGATCAGTTGTAACAAAAATAGATGGGTCATAAATTCTGGATGCTTCTAGCATATCCGTTCCAATAGGAAAATATTCTCTTCATACACTTTAGTTTAAGGAGGAGAAGTCTTCATAGGAAATTCTGCTACAAGTAAGGTGATTGGTGAAGGAACACCCAGTTTCGGTCTCATGATGGATGCATCACTACTCTTCAAGGCATTCGTCATGTCCTAATTCAAGGTACAATCTCATCTCTCTTGGAGCCCTACAAGGGGAAGGATTCTGTTTCAGTTCGAAAGGTGATCTTACGAAAGTTTTCGAAAAGGCTCATGTGATGTTTCAAGTCATGTATATATATAGCAAAATTCAAAAGTTATAGTCTATGGATTGTAGTTATCCTCAACTTCAGAAGGAACAATCAGAGACTACGATGGATTCAAGCTCAGATGTTCAGTTGTACCCCGAAGGGAGATTGAGACTAGGCGCGCAACAAAGTAGTCCAGATCGTTACTCTTATGGTGAAGCAAATTATTATAGATCTTGTATAAATTAAGGAGATCGTTGGGGTAATAATGTTCAGGTTGGGCCTGAACTTATTCGATCTAATCAAGTTGTGAACCCCATGAGAGGTTATGGAGAAGAGGGAGTGAGATGGAGATGAAGTCAAGTTTGTTCAATTGTGCGTGGATGTGAGCACATAGAACATGGTGCCTATTCTCAGACTTAGACGTATTCAAGTCAAGGGGGAGATTATTAGAATTATAATGTGAATGTGTCGTGAAGGTAGTCAATTAATGTCAGATCTGACAGGTTTTTTTCAAATCCGTTCTAAGTTAGATTCAAGTTTTCTTTATTTTACTTGATGGAGTTTGTTCTGGACTAGGTTATGGTCTATAAATAACCTCTTAGGGGTGGCCTTCAATGTATTCCAAGAGAATCCAATGAATTTGTAGTTTCTAAGGGTGTAATTCCTCTAGGTGAGAGATTCGTGAGAAAAACTTAGCCATAAGGATTCACTGTTCTTGGCGGCTATCAAAGACTTGTAATCTTCTTAGCGTGAGGTGTAAGTAATTCTTATTGTACTCCCCCAAAGTTTTAATAAGGTTTCTCCTCCCTTCTCCCGTGGACGTACACATGATCTGTTTGATTGGTGGAGCCACGTTGTAACGTTCGTTGGCTTTCTATCTACTTCAGAATATCTTCTTCTTCTCTTCTTCAAGTTGTCTTAGTAGATCCTGTGGTTCATTTTTACTGCGCCGCCCTAATCGATCCGATCGTGGGGGGGGTACTCCCCTAAAATCACAACAATGTCAACCTTGGGCGCTAACTTCTCGATCCATGAAAATATGAGCAAAAGGAGTTCACAATAAAACCTTGATAAATTAAATAGGGTAGTTGGTTCATTCCTATATCCTCAGTTTTTAAAGTAGATATTAGTAGAAAAGAGTATAAATAAATACACCAGGTTGAATCATCTTAAATGACCAATTATATATTATAGAGAAACAAAAACCCTTAATTGATGAATAATAAATAAGAGACAACACATATATATAATACAAGTGATGGGTATGGCCCTATTGGGTCGAAGTCCAATAGCGCAATAACCATAAACCCCCTCAAGTAGGAGCACACATATCAATCATGCATAGCTTGCTACAAAAACTAGTAAAATATATCCTAAATAAAGTTTTCACACTGCTGATTGATCGGGGAAAAATCGCGCACAAAAATGTAAGTTTTGAAATCAATATTTAAAGTGTGTACTTTGGTATCCTCGATACTTTTATTATAGCATAGAGGCTAAAACGAGTCGAATTCATAAGGACGGGAGGCGATAGAAGCTTTACCAGTTGATTCACGTGTATGTTAAAAGTTTTTCAAAGTTTTAAAGAATCAAAAGAAAAGAAAACAAAGAATGAAAAGAGAAGTACGGTGAAACACAAAGAAGTGGGAAACATAGAAAAGAATATGTTTGTGATTTTTGAAATATTTCTAAACAAAGTGAAAAAGAAAGAAAACTCACGGCTACTAACTACTAATTACTCCACCAACACACTAACCTCTTAGTGATAGTTGCCTCACATGTATTATTGACCATCACTAGTCCTTGGTTTAAGAGCGATTCAAAGCATGACCCATATGTAACTCATCACAACCCAACTCAACAAAACAAGTGCAAGCTACACTTAAACCATCAAAACTAAAAGCAAGCATGGAGTAAAGTAATATTAGCTTGTTAGAGAGTTAGGAAGTTAGAGTGTTAGATTTATCATCATGAGCCATCAATGGCTCTTGCAAGAGCAAGGCCAAGTAGAGGCTATTAGATTCATGTGGATTATCAAATAAGAAGTTAGACTAGTTGGTGGTTAGTAGTTAGTTGCCATGAGAGAAAAGACTAGCTAAACATGTAAAAGAAGTTAGATAGAAAACAAAGAGAGGTAAAGAGAGCACCTTTCATAGCTCATCACCTTCTATTACAAGCACTCTTGCATTTCACTCATGTATCACTCTTTCTCCTAATACAAGATCTAAAATAAATGGAAAATATAAATAGGAAGAAGAAGAACTAACTTAACCTAAACTACACTACAACATGAAATGAAAAACTACCCTAAACTCTGTATATCTTCAACTCTGGAACCCAGGGGGTATTTATAGCCACCAGGGAAGGGGGCCAGGGGGACAACTTCTGGCCCAAAACGCAGGGCCGCGTTTCCGCGGCCATGTGATGGCCGCGCGCTGTCCCGTCTGTCCGCTGTCAGTTTCTGGTCCCGGTTTCTGATTTGCATCACCTGATTTTGACAGAATCAGCCTCCTAGGTCAATGGCTATCTTAATAGGCCTTTAATCACAAATTAAATGATGATTTAGGGTCTTCTTCTTCATTGCACACCATGAACCTAGAATCAAGCAAGCAAAGATTTATTAGCAGAATTTTATACCAAATAAATATGCAGATGTAATAAATTTATGCAAAATTAGAGACTAATCACTGGTTCGATACCACGCTGCTGATTCCACATTGGAGTATCGATCAAGACAATACTGATTCCATGTTGCTGAAGCATTGATGTCGATTTTGAAGTTGTCAATCAAGATGTGATGGCCGCGCGCGGCGCTTCGAGCCGCGCGCTGTCCCGTCTGTCCCCTGTTAGTTTTTGGTCCTAGTTTCTAATTTGCAGTCCTTGGTTTTGACAGAATCAGCCTCCTAGGTCAATGGCTATCTTAATAGGCCTTTAATCACAAATTAAATGATGATTTAGGGTCTTCTTTTTCATTGCACACCATGGACCTAGAATCAAGCAAGCAAAACTTTATTAGCAGAATTTTATACCAAATAAATATACGGATGTGATAAAAATTATGCAAAATTAGAGACTAATCACACTTCCACACTTATCTTTTTTCTCGTCCCGAGAAAAACAAAAGAAAGAAAATTATTATGCTACTTTCAGGTGACACGATTACACTGAGCATGTGCAACAAGCCGTTAAACCTCTAAGTTTTCCTGAGAGGAGGAGTTTTGTCTCTTGAGAGTTTTTAACGGATTACACCCACAAAATCTATAAAGAAAGAAATTAAATGTTAGTATTTTTGAAAACGCATTTTGAAAAGAGAGAAAAGTGTTGAAGTATTTGTGTGAAAATATAAGTGATCCAAGGTCAGAAGTTAATCAGAAATTGTTCTTTCTTAAACTAAGTCAAAATGCAAAAAATCTTGTTATAATTAAATGTAAGAATTTAAAATTGAATTGACTCTTTGACCTTTTATAAAACTCTTAGAAAAATATGCACTTTGTGGACTGTGAAGGTTTTTGGTATATCAACTCTAACTTTCATGCCATTTATTTATATTATTATATATATAATTTTTTTCTTTTTCTTCCTTTAGGTTTCTTAGGCTTTCTTATTTACCCGGGTAGTGAGCCTTTAACCAGTGACTCCCAAACCAGATAATCTTATGGCACCATATGAGAAAAGATCCCTCGGACTTACGAACTCGAGTAAATAAGGCCACAAAACTAAAGGGGATTATCTATTTTTTTATCCACCATTTTAGGTGTGAATAATCATGCTTCTTGAGGCATAATTACCCAACTTCAATAAGTAATTTTATTATCATAATAATATAATAATTATTTTAATTTTTATGGCATTTTCAGTCTTTATTTCAATCCCAAAAATTGTGTAAGTGTGGAGTACATAAATCTAAGGAAAAAAATTCAAGATCAAATTATCTTTTCAATTTTACTTTCTTATCCTAAAATTTAAACAAGATCTATTATTTTGACTCGGTTTAAAATTTCATAATTCTAGGTCTTCCTAATTCCTAAGATAATCTTAATTTTCTTAATATAAATCAAAACTATTTATCTTGTTTAAAAAGTTTTGTAAAAAGAAAAGAAAAGAGTTTTTATGTAAAAGAATTTTTTTTATTTTTTTATTAAAAAGAAGTATAAAAGAAAGAAAATGTAAAACTAACTATGTTAGTAAACCCTCCCCACACTTTTCTTATGCATTGTCCTCAATGCATCGTGAATGTGTATAGACATGAAACAAATGGAGAGGGAAGGAAGATTACCTCATGGTGGTGGCTCCAGTGTGGTCTGACTGGGCCTAGCGTTGCTACCCAATCAAGATATCATGGATCTTCCAGAAACCCACCGATGACCTCTCTAAACTGACCCAATAAAAGAATGATGGACTGAATGGTCTTATTTAAAAATTTATCCCCATCTAATTTTCAATTTTTAAAAATAATTACTGAGTCATTTCTGTCAACATTCTTGTCCAACAATGAAGTGTGATTTTGAAAGATGATGGATTTGGACTCAAATGGACAGGAGTAAAAATTGATACCGACTCGGGAAGTTGAATCGGATCAAGTCGAGAGTCAACAAAGAGAGTCAAAATTGGTTCAAAAATAGGGTCCAAACCAAAGAATTGATGTTCACACACTTTCCCCATGAATGAAGTGTGATCATAAGAGATTGGTGATTCCATTTCACGGTGTACTGCTACAGGATTCAATGTTGACTCCGAAATAGAGAAAAAATCTAGTGAAGATACCGGAGTCATTATTGAATCAAAAAAGTGAAATGGAATTGCCAATTTGAGGTTCAGGATCACTTTCAAGCTCAACTTCAATTTCGGGAAAAGGATAACTTGCCAAAATGTCAAGGATGTGATGTTGGTCAAGTTCAGGTTGGTATGATGAAATTGAAGCTAGATTTCCAAAATGATATGACTCTTGGGTCCAATCAGCAGAGTTAGGAATATAAGGATTGATCAAAGATTGACAAGAAAGACTTTCCTCGCTCTCATTGATCAATTCGCTCATAAGTGAGTCTAACCTACTGATAGACCGTGTAACAGAATTTGGATTTGGAATCATGTCTTCCATACTCTTTGCAATTGGTTCTTAAAAAAATGAGTATGGAAGTTGATTTTGGAAATTACGGTGAATTTGTGAGTCCATCGGATTTTGATCGGACTCATGCAAGAGTTCTATACTCAAGTCCAGTATTGATGGTTGTTCATTTTGAATTGGTGAGAGTGAAAAAGATGAGTAGGACTCTTGAAAATTTGGTTGAGAAGATGAGTCCAACATGTTTTGCATTCTTTCACAAAAGACTTCCAAACGCTTTTCTAGCTTAAATTCTTCTTCAATTGGAGGCTCTAGAAAAGGGGTACGTGAAGTTTGATGTGGGAAGGATTGTGAATTAAGCAAATTTTGAACTTGTTGTAGGGACTCTTCCATACTCCTTTCCAAATCAGATTTTTCTTCGGTTGGTGGAACAATAAAGGAGTATATGAACAAAAATCAGGGAATGAACTTTGTGAAAATTGTAGACAAGGCGGCTGAAAATTTGACTCGGGAGAGGTGAATCCCCATGGACTCTGTGAAGACCAGAAATTATTTTGAAAATCTTGGTTATAGGATTGGAGATATGGGTCATATTGAGTTGGATAATCTCAACTCGGCATATATTGTTGGTTCATGTTGTACATAGCCGAGTTGGAGTTATCTGAGTCAAATGAGGTCGGAGTGAAATTTGGTTTCATGTTATGATTGAAAAATTATTGTTGTTAAAATCCATTTCACAATATACACAAAAGAAAACAAACAAACAAACAAATAAAGAAAAAGAAAAAGAAAACAAGCCTATGCTAGGTTGACTTAAACCTAGACGACTCCTAACTGGTTAGACTGTCCACGGGGGTATATGTTGGCCCAAAGGCCCATCACTCTAGTTTTGATGATGATCAACTCATGTAGTTATGCTTACTAATGATCTTGTGTTTAATTAGTGACAGATTTGTTATCAAGATCTTAGTAGGTGTGGAGCTTCAACAAAGAATTTTAAAGTCATATTTTGGAGCTAGCACGGTTGATTCACGAGCCTATGCATCAAGACCACATCAAATACTCAAGAGGAGTCGAGCTCGTTGGATTGCATTTGGACCAAATCAAGATGATGAGAAGACTTCAAGTGAAGACTTCAAGAAGATCAAGACTTGAGTCTAGGTATAAGATTTTTGTTTTAGATAAAATGTAAAGGATAGAGCAGTTGGTGGATTGCTCAAGTATACCATGCACACACACTCTTGATAATTTTGTTTTTACAAAAGATTTTCTTTTTGCAAAATACTATTTGGTTTTTGGTATTCATGTTTACATATTTCAACCAAACCAAGTTTATGCTTATTGACAAAAACATAGATATTTCATCTTGATTGTGTAGTGGATCATATCCATACACACTATGCTTTAAAAGTATATCTTGTTTTTGTATTTGATGAAGATTTGAAAAACATGTTTTGGAAAAATATTGTTTTGGAAAAACAGTTTTTATCGTATTTGATGAAGATTTGGAAAAACATGTTTTGGAAAAATATTGTTTTGGAAAAACAGTTTTTATCATGAGCCAAATATTTCCAAGTTACAAAAATAGTCCAATCTTTTATAACATGCCTTGATTTGTGCAAGCATGTTTGTTTATCAAAGTATAATGGTAAAACTATTTTTGTAGATTTTTAAGTATTTTATGTGATTTTATTTCAATCAAAAGACTTAGTTTTAAATCTCAGAAAAACTGTTTTCAGGCTTCAGATAGTCGACTTACTACCTTACTAGTCGACTAACACTGAAGTCGGCAGACCGGCTCGGTCGACCGACGTGCACGACGTGCACGCCTTGTCCTGGCAGATGGCCGGTCGACCGACCGAGTCGACCGAAACTGAGAGCAGTGCTCTCTGTTCTTTTGGGTCGACTGGGTGGTCGACCGGAGGCTCCAACGGTCTGATTTTTGACCGTTGGCGGTCAACCGGGCGGTCGACCGGCAGGTCTGACAGACCCCAACGGCTAGTTTTTGATAGCCTATAAATTTGGGGGTTTGGTCATTTGTTTCAAGAAGATTTTAGGAGAGCTTTGAGCAGTTTTTCCCATTCTTTTAAAAGGGTTTTCTCCACATATTTGAGAGCAAATATTTCCTATCTAAAGGGAAGATTTTATTCAAGAGTGTTTAAAAGAGATTCTTTGAGTTTTCCTCCACCATTCTCATCCTAGTTTTTCTCACACAAACACTTGAGCCATCCATTGCTATTCATCTTATAGGAGTGTTGTAGTGAGAGCTTTTATTGGTGATCAAAGTGTTTAGATCACCAAGAGATCATTTCTTGTACTTTGAGGAGGCGGACGTGTGTGTCCGCATTGTTTCGAGATCGGGTGCGAACTCCGTGTTTGAGGTGCGGCCTCGGTAAGCTTGTGGAGCTTGCGTGTGTACGGGACTAGGGAGTCCGAGGGCTTGTAGGTGTTGCGGCACCGAGGAGAGATCCATTGGGATCTTGCATAGTGAAAATCCTTCGTGTGCCGAAGGCGGGGATGTAGAGCAAGGGTGCTCGAACCTCGGAACAAATCCCTTGTGTTTGCAATTGCTCACTCTCTCTCTCTCTTTGTCTCTTTATATCTTGCATGCTATTATTTGTCTTTATTTCCACATGCTAGATATTCATTGTGCTTAGTTGATATACTTGCTTGGGTTGTTTGCTAACACTTGTATTTAACCAAGAGAGCCAACGCGGCACCTCAACCCATTCAAGGGGAATCTAGAGGAGTTTGTCCAAAGCCCTTCACGGGGAATTCGGCAACACTCTTGTGTTATACGTGGTGTTTAGTGTAAAAGTTTTATTTGGCATTAAGTGACCATTAGATTAGCCTTCACCTATTCACCCCCCTCTAGGTGAACCTTCAATTGGTATCAGAGCTTGGTACTCTGATTTGGTCTAACAACCTAGAGTTAAAGATCCTCATTTTAGGCTAATCACAATATTTTGTACACACACCATGGACTTCATGTCACCACCCATGTTTGACATTCTTAACATCCATGTATGGAAGGTGAAGATGTCCTTGTACCTCAAAGCCCTAGGTATTCATGTTTATCTTGGCACTACTAATAATGCATATTGTTTAAATGGTAAGAATATTGAGGCTAATGCAAAAGCCCTACATGCTTTAAGATCTACCCTAAATGATGATTATTTATCTAGGGTTACTAATCTTGATTTGGCTTTTGTAGTTTGGAATACCCTCATCTCCCTGTGCGAAAAAGATCAATACTATGCGGGGAGCGACTCGGATGTTGGAAGCGACCCTTCCAATGTGTGCTATATGGTCCAAGGGGATAACCCCCTTGAGGTAACTACCGAATCCGAGGATGAGAACATGTCATATGATCAGCTTACTACATTTTGTCAATTATTGCTTGAAAAATATGACATGATTAAAAAGGAAAATAAAAATTTGAAAAAGAAATTTGATTGCATGCATATAGAACAAGATTCATTTAGAACTAAGATTGCATGCTTAGAAAAAGAAAATAATGTTTTGAAAAATGAAAATATTTCCCTATGTCTAAATTAAATGATTTGTGTGAAGGGAACACTATTTTGAAGGATAAAATTGATTTGGTGGAAAAACAAAAGGAAGTTGTTTTTCAAGAAAATAAATCTTTGAAAAGAAAAGTTTTTGAAAAAGAAAAAGATTGTGTTTCTATAAAGAAAAAGAAAATGATTCTTTATCTCATCATGCTTTACATGCCACCACTAATGAGATTAAAGATTTGAAAAATAAAATGGATTGTTTGGGTTTAATTTTGAACTCTTGTGCATTTAACCATACTAGATTGGAGTCTATGTTTTCAAAGAAACAAGCTCCACATGTTCATGCACATCATAATCATGCATTGCTTATGTTGCACAATACGATCACAAACATTTACATAAGCATACTAAGCTGTACAAATGTACACATTGTGGTCGCAAAGGCCATTTAGCAAAATTTTGTTATGACAAGTTGCATCATTTTAATTTTGCTAATAATAAAAGTTTTTGGGTTCCTTATAAAGCTAACCCCCAAGGACCCAAGAAAAAATGGGTACCAAAAACCCCCACCCCATGTTTTGATGTAGGTGAGGGATCTCTCAAGACGTGAGAGATTTGGTGCCTTGATGGTGGATGCAAATGGATATGATGGACACACTTATTGATGCATCGCTATCAAGGAGGTTTTGGTGGGACAACCACCATGATTGGAGCTTTGGAGTTGGTAACAATCTCTAAACTCTCATTTTATTTATGTTCATGCTTGATTCATTCATAATATTTTGAGCATGTTCATGTTTTTCATTTGTTTTGTGCTTCATGTGGTAGAAACATGCTTAGATGTAGTTTTTATCAAAACTTGATTTATACATATACAAATAGTGAGCAACAAATTGACTTATATATGTTTGCACTTCATGCTCATTTGTACCCACTATATGCACATGTATAGCCTAGTTTTGATGATTCTCTCATTTATACATGCTTTGCCAATTTTATGATTTTACTTCATGTATATGTATTTTAATTCAAATCTAATAAATATACATGTATACCCGTGAGTCTCTTGCCTTTATGCAAATACATTTGATAGACTCTTTTATGTTTGGGATATGTATGCATATTGTTAGCTTTGGATATACCATACATATACCTTGAAGTTATTTGAAAGAAAAATGAATTTTTATGTTTTGATAAAAATAATTTTCATGTCTATTTTAAGCTTCATTGTCTATTTTCATGAAAATATCATTTACATAACCTTTGAACACTCATCTTTTATTTTTCAAGATAATTTTGAGCTTTATGGACTATGAGTGCTTGAACTTTTATGTACTTGGTATGATTCATGAAAAACATATATTTTGATTTCATGTTTTGAAGGATCTTTAACTAGTTTTTTTTTCAAAATTATTTTAACTAGTTAAGTATTCTTCATTTGGTAGTGATTTTCAATGCTAAAATATTTTCAAATCTATTTTGAAAACTCTACCCTCTATGGGAGGATGAATGGGAGATCATATTCATGTATGCTTTATGAGAAAAATACTTTTATCTTGAACCATGATTGGGTGGTAGTTATATGAGATATACACTTGATCTTATTGTCATTTTCAATTGGTATCATTGGACTCTTTCAATTGGTATCTAAATTGATAATTTTTGTATATACTCATATCTTGTTTTCTTATATATGTATGTATCAATGTCAATTGCTATACTCACTTCATACATATATATGATTTTCATGTGCTTAACTTACAATTGATTCACATTTTTAAAAGCACAAAGTTTATGATGAAAAATAAAAATTTTTTTTGATCATTATGTTTACTATTGGTATCAATATGTTTCAACTTCATATTTGTTAAATTTCAATTGGTATCAATATGATTTACAATAATGATTATTTTCAATTTGGTATCTTAAAATTTGTTTGTTTTACTAAAGCTCTGATACCTTTAAAAATTTGTTTAAGAAAAATTAAAAAAAACATTTTTTTTGAGTTGTATTGCCTATATGCAAGGAGAGCTTAACATCTCTTCTACATATAGATTCATGTTGAGTGTATTGTGTATTGAAGAGCTTGACAATCTTTTCTTTATGTGGTACACGTGTGTAGGGGGAGCTTCACATCTCCTCTTATGCATTACATAATATGTGTTATGTGAATTGGGGCTTGTCATCCCTTCTTCATGTAATGCATATGTGTAGGGAAGCTAACTTAGCGTCTTCCTCTTCATGAATGTATATCGCATATAACCTTTTATTGATGTTTGTTTGGGCCCCTTATTGGTCTCTTTGTTTATGACAAAAAGGGGGAGAAAGATTTGATGATTTTATTTTACCTTAAATCCTTTGTTGATGATTGACAAAAAGGGGGAGAGGTATTTGCTATATATGCATGTTTTGAGAAAAATGATTGTTTATGCATATATGTTTTGCTTTGCAAATAGGAGAAAAAGATTTTGATTTGTTTTATGCTTGTTAGCATGTTTATCTCCTAGATTTGCATACATGTTTATGTGCCTCATTGCATATTTATTTGTTTATGTGTTATGCATGAGTTAAGGGGGAGCTTCTTTGAAGCTTTACTTTAATCCATGCATATGTAACTTCATGAGTTTTGTCATCATCAAAAGGGGGAGATTGTTGGCCCAAAGGCCCATCACTCTAGTTTTGATGATGATCAACTCATGTAGTTATGTTTACTAATGATCATGTGTTTAATTAGTGACAGATTTGTTATCAAGATCTTAGTAGGTGTGGAGCTTCAACAAAGGATTTTAAAGTCATATTTTGGAGCTAGCACCGGTTGATTCACGAGCCTATGCATCAAGACCACATCAAGTACTCAAGAGGAGTCGAGCTCGTTGGATTGCATTTGGACCAAGTCAAGATGATGAGAAGACTTCAAGTGAAGACTTCAAGAAGATTAAGACTTGAGTCTAGGTATAAGATTTTTGTTTTAGATAAAATGTAAAGGATAGAGCAGTTGGTGGATTGCTCAAGTATACCATGCACACACACTCTTGATAGTTTTGTTTTTACAAAAGATTTTCTTTTTGCAAAATACTATTTGGTTTTTGGTATTCATGTTTACATCTTTCAACCAAAACCAAGTTTATGCTTATTGACAAAACCATAGATATTTCATCTTGATTGTGTAGTGGATCATATCCATACACACTATGCTTTAAAAGTATATCTTGTTTTTGTATTTGATGAAGATTTGAAAAACATGTTTTGAAAAAAATATTATTTTGGAAAAACAGTTTTTATCGTATTTGATGAAGATTTGGAAAAACATGTTTTGGAAAAATATTGTTTTGGAAAAACAGTTTTTATCATGAGCCAAATATTTCCAAGTTACAAAAATAGTCCAATCTTTTATAACATGCCTTGATTTTGTGCAAGCATGTTTGTTTATCAAAGTATAATGGTAAAACTATTTTTGTAAATTTTTAAGTATTTTATGAGATTTTATTTCAATCAAAAGACTTAGTTTTAAATCCCAGAAAAACTATTTTCAGGCTTCAGATTTCGACTTACTACCTTACTAGTTGACTAACACTGAAGTCGGCCAACCGGCTCGGTCGACCGACGTGCACGACGTGCACGCCTTGTCCTGGCAGATGGCCGGTCGACCGACCGAGTCGACCGGAACTGAGAGCAGTGCTCTCTGTTCTTTTGGGTCGACCGGGCGGTCGACCGGAGGCTCCAACGGTCTGATTTTTGACCGTTGGTGGTCGACCAGGCGGTCGACCGGCAGGTCTGACAGACCCCAACGGCTAGTTTTTGACAGCCTATAAATTTGGGGGTTTGGTCATTTGTTTTCAAGAAGATTTTAGGAGAGCTTTGAGCCAATTTTTCCCATTCTTTTAAAAGGGTTTTCTCCACATATTTGAGAGCAAATATTTCCTATCTAAAGGGAAGATTTTATTCAAGAGTGTTTAAAAGAGATTCTTTGAGTTTTCCTCCACCATTCTCATCCTAGTTTTTCTCACACAAACACTTGAGCCATCCATTGCTATTCATCTTATAGGAGTGTTGTAGTGAGAGCTTTTATTGGTGATCAAAGTGTTTAGATCACCAAGAGATCATTTCTTGTACTTTGAGGAGGCGGACGTGTGTGTCCGCGTTGTTTCAAGATCGGGTGCGAACTCCGTGTTTGAGGTGCGGCCTCGGCAAGCTTGTGGGGCTTGCGTGTGTACGGGACTAGGGAGTCCGAGGGCTTGTAGGTGTTGCGGCACCGAGGAGAGATCCATTGGGATCTTGCATAGTGGAAATCCTTCGTGTGTCGAAGGCGGGGATGTAGAGCAAGGGTGCTCGAACCTCGGAACAAATCCCTTGTGTTTGCGATTGCTCACTCTCTCTCTCTCTCTTTGTCTCTTTTATATCTTGCATGCTATTACTTGTCTTTATTTCCACATGCTAGATATTCATTGTGCTTAGTTGATATACTTGCTTGGGTTGTTTGCTAACACTTGTATTTAACCAAGAGAGCCAACGCGGCACCTCAACCATTCAAGGGGAATCTAGAGGAGTTTGTCCAGAGCCCTTCACGGGGAATTCGGCAACACTCTTGTGTTATACGTGGTGTTTAGTGTAAAAGTTTTATTTGGCATTAAGTGACCATTAGATTAGCCTTCACCTATTCACCCCCCCTCTAGGTGAACCTTCAGTATATTGTGAGAATCTGACCACGAGTTAATCGGCCAGGTAGGGGCAAGATACGTGGGAGGTATCCGTGCCGGAGCAACGGGCCTAATTATGCCAAACCACCGTTCTTCGAGGTTTCGCCTCTCAATTCCCAACCTTAGACACCGATTTAGCAAGAGTCAAATTCTAACAACTTCCCCCTTAGGTCAATCTCCTAAATGAGTCCGAGATGTCCGTAGGGGCCAACGTCTAGCAATTTTTCTTAGGCTTAGGTTGTGTGAGTGGGGAGGTGATTTTTGGGCTAAGGAGGGTAATGACTTCCCCACCTTATGTTGTTTTGGGTTTTGCCTTTAAGTTGAATTTGTGCAAGTGTGCAATATATATAAGAATGAACACAAAAAAGCGATTAAATCACTGAAGTATTTGTCCTAACTATATGCAATGCAATATGTACACCTCCTATCAATATCACAACAATACAAGAATAAAATACAGTATATTGGAATGAAAATTGACACGTGCTTAGATGCAAATATCTAAACCGTTTTAAAGCATCCAATACCGTATTTAATTCTTACAATTATTTACAGTGCACAGGTGATATTAATAAAAATTAGCAGCAGAATAAAAAATGTACAAGAAGTCACCTAACCACACTAGAGCAAGTGTGGACCTCTGCAATACTAAAAATTTAACCAGCACACTAAAAACAAAGAAGAAAGGTTAATAAAAACGTGAAATCAAACCGTTCCCATCCCGGCAATGGCACCAAAATTTGATCGGGGGAAAACCGCGCAAAAAAATGTATGTTTGAAATTGATATTTAAAGTGTGTGTGCTTTGGCTTCCTCGACACTTTCGTTATAGCATAGAGGCTACAACGAGTCGAATCCACAAGGAGGGGAGGCGATAGAAGCTTTACCGGTTGATTCACGTGTATGTTAAAAATCTTCAAAGTTTTAAAGAATCAAAAGAAAAGAAAACAAAGAATGAAAAGAGAAGTACGGTGAAACACAAGAAGTGGGAAACATAGAAAAGAATATATTTGTGGTTTTTAGAATATTTCTAAACAAAGTGAAAAAGAAAGAAAACTGCTACTAACTACTAATGACTCCACCAACACGCTAACCTCTTAGTGATAGTTGCCTCACATGTATCATTGGCCATCACTAGTCCTTGATTCAAGAGCGATTCAAAGCATGACCCATATGTAACTCATCGCAACTAAACTCAACAAAACAAGTGCAAGCTACACTTAAACCATTTAAACTAAAAGCGAGCATGGAGTAAAGTAATGTTAGCTTGTTAGAGAGTTAGGAAGTTAGAGTGATAGATCCATCATCATGAGCCATCAATGGCTCTTGCAAGAGCAAGGCCAAGTAGAGGCTATTAGATTCATGTGGATTATCAAATAAGAAGTTAGACTAGTTGGTGGTTAGTAGTTAGTTGCCATGAGAGAAAGACTAGCAAAACATGTAAAAGAAGTTAGATAGAAAACAAAGAGAGGTAAAGAGAGCACCTTTCATAGCTTGTCACCTTCTATTACAAGCACTCTTACATTCCACTCATGTATCACTCTTCCTCCTAATACAAGATCTAAAATAAATGAAAAATACAAAGAGGAAGAAGAAGAACTAACCTAACCTAAATTAAACTACAACATGGAATGAAAAACTAACCTAAACTCTATATCTTTAACTCTGAAACCCAGGGGTATTTATAGCAACCAGTGAAGGGGGGCCAGGGGGACAACCGCTGGCACAAAACGCGGCCGCGGCCGCGGCCATGTGATGGCCGCACGCGCGGCGCTTCGAGCCGCGCGCTGTCCCGTCTGTCCCCTGTTAGTTTTTGGTCCTAGTTTCTGCTTTGCAGTCCTTAGTTTTGACAGAATCAGCCTCCTAGGTCAATGGCTATCTTAATAGGCCTTTAATCACAAATTAAATGATAATTTAGGGTCTTCTTCTTCATTACACACCATGGACCTAGAATCAAGGAAGCAAAGATTTATTAGCAGAATTTTATACCAAATAAATATGCGGATGTAATAAAAATTATGCAAAATTAGAGACTAATCACTGGTTCGATGCCACGCTGCTGATTCCACATTGGAGTATCGATCAAGACAATACTGATTCCATGTTGCTGAAGCATTGATGTCGATTTTGAAGTTCTCAATCAAGATGTGAAGACTGCATGACCCTTGAATATAGTTAGGATTTTAGAGTTTCTCAAACTCAATAGAAGTGGAGGTTTTGGAGATCCCCAAACTCAATAGGCGAGATTATTGGAGGTCCTCAAACTCAGCCAGCAGAAAGATCAGAGGCAGTCTACTTTTGACTCTTTGAACGAAAAGGAGCAGAATCACCAGATAACCAGGATGAAGGAACAAGAGAGGATGAAAAGCTTGGAGCATTCATCATCGAAGAAGTTATAGAATCACCAAAAAATGGTAGAAAATAGCCAGCAGTGACAGTAAACACCCAGTAGTAGTAAACAGCTCAAGTCGGGTCATATAATGCTGACAGAGAGCCAGTTATAAAGTCAGGACTGCTCTAGAGAGTCAGTTATAGATTATGTCAAGATTTTGACTTTTGTCATCAAGCTTCAGATCAGGTTCGTCAAGCAAATCAGGTCCAGATAGCAGACTCAGGTCCAAATAACATACTCAGATCAGACACGACTCATGTCTAAATAGATCAGACTTAGGTCCAAATAGCAGACTCAGATCATATCAGTTCAAAGTCAGGTCCAAATAAATCAGACTCGGGTCCAAATAGAGCAGACTCGGGTCCAAATAGCAAAATCGGATTCAGACTTAAGTTCAAATAGCAGATCAGGTTTGATTATCATCGATTGAAGATGGAGGCCAGCAGAGTCGGTCGTTTGAGATGCCAGTGATGGAGAGGCCGTCGAATTTAGATTAGAGGCGTCGTTGTTCGCTGATGTCAATGTTAGTAATTCCATGTTTTTTCTTGAATAATTGGGCGCACTCACAGTGAACGTGGGGTGCAACGTCCGGGTCATATGCACGACGTGATCGTGCGTACGATCTTTTGGGGAAACCATTTTCTTTTTCTATAAATCAAAAACAACAGAAAGAGGTGACTCAATCTTGAGCCACCCACCAAATCCCTCCCGTGTGCTTACTGTCATTGTTTCGTTTCCATTTTCGAGAGCTTTCTGAGAGCCATCCGAGCCAGCGTCGGATCAATTGGTATCAGAGCTCGGTTACGCTACTAATGCCTCGCCGTCGCGGTTCATCTTCCTCGCCGCTCCACCGATTCCGTCTGGACGACGACACTCCTATGGGAGGCGACGGTGGGCACGCGAGCGGCTCCGGCGGTGGCAGGTCAGGGGGACTCGTCATACACCGGGTTACAAAGGAGATCAGCAGCAGCGGGGCGTTCCCGACGCTCACCAAGTCCAATTACCATGATTGGGTGGCACTCATGCGCATTATGTTACAGGCGCGGGGCCTGTGGCTTGCCGTGAGCGTCGGCACTGACGATTACACCGAAGATCGCATGGCGCTCGAGGTGATCACCAAGGCAGTGCCACCGGAGTTGATGGGGACCATCGCAAGCAAGGCGTCAGCGAAGATCGTGTGGGACTCGTTGCAGCTGCGCAACGTCGGCGCCGATCGCGTTCGCAAGGCGCGGGCGAGCACGCTCCGGCGGGAATTTGACGCGCTCAAGTTTCGCGATGGGGAAACGGTGGACGAATTCGGCGTGCGCATCTGCCGACTCACGACACAACTCGCGACGCTCGGCAATGGCTACACTGAGGAGGAAATCGTTCGTAAGTTTTTGCAGGCAGTGCCGCCCAAGTTCGAGCAGATCGCCGCCTCCATCGAAACCTTGCTCGACTTGAGCGAGGTGACGGTCGACGAACTGATCGGCTGCCTTAAGGCCACGAAAGAGAGGCTCGGCGGCGGAAGCAGCGACGACGGCGACGCGCTGGCGAAATTGAACCTGACGGAGGACGAGCTGGTGGCCCGACTGTCTTCGCGTCTCAAGATGACGGGCAATGGGGGCCCGGAACGCTCGAAGGAGGCGTCGTCGAGCGGAAGGAAAGGTCGTGGCCGCGGGCGCGGTTGCGGTCAAGACAGGGGCAGGCGCGGCGGCGGCAACACCAGTCGCGACGGCCAAGGCGTGGCTGGCGATGAGTGTCGCTACTGCGGCAAGAAGGGCCACTGGGCGCGCGAATGCAGGAAGAAGAAGAAAGATGAACAGACACATTCGTCGCAGGTGGAGGAGGAGGTGGAGACCACCCTGATGGTGGCAAAGGCCACCCTTTCCGATGAGGAGGCACTCCAGGAGATGCCCGCGGTGAAGGCGGCGTCGTCATCGACCGTCCACCTCGACGAGAGCAGGCTGTTAGTGCAACTCGGAGAGAAGGGGGAGCACGGCTGCACACGCTGGATCCTCGACACGGGCGCCACCAACCACATGACAGGGAGCTCGCGGTGTTCGCCGACCTCGACACGCGCGTTCACGGCTCGGTCCATTTCGGCGACGGATCGGTGGCGAGAATTGAGGGGCGCGGCAAGGTGCTCTTCAAGCTCAAGGACGGCGGTCACAAGGCGCTTGCTGGGGTGTATCACATCCCGCGCCTAACAGCGAACATCGTCAGCATCGGTCAACTGGACGAGGACGGCTACAGGATCGCGCTGCACGGCGGCATCCTCAGGATCTGGGACCCGCAGGGGAGGCTGCTGGCAAAGGTGCGGCGCACGGAGGATCGCATGTACATGCTGACGCTCGACATCGGCAAGCCGGTGTGCCTGGCGGCGCAAGGGTCCAGCGCGGCGTGGCGATGGCACGCGTGTTACGGACATCTGAACTTCAGGGGACTCCGCCGACTCGCACAGGAAGATATGGTACGTGGTCTGCCCTCAATTGAACACGTTGACGAGGTGTGTGACAGCTGCTTGGCAGGCAAGCAGCGCAGGCTGGCGTTCCCGAACGAGGCGGCGTACCGAGCGTAGCACAAACTGGAGCTCGTGCATGGGGATTTGTGCGGGCCAGTGACGCCGGCCACTCCGAGCGGCAACAAGTACTTCTTCCTCCTCGTCGACGATCTGACCCGGTACATGTGGCTCGTCCTGCTGGAGTCCAAGGGCGAGGCCGCGACGGCGTTCAAGACATTCCAGGCGCGGGCCGAGGCAGAAGCTGGAAGGAGACTCAGTACCTTGCGTACCGACCGCGGTGGCGAGTTCACTGCGGGCGCCTTCGCCGACCACTGCGCCAAGGAGGGGATTCAGCGCCACCACACTGCCCCGTACACTCCACAGCAAAATGGGGTGGTGGAGCGACGCAATCAGACGGTCATGGGCATGGCGCGCAGCATGATGAAGGCCATGTCTATGCCGAGCTGGTTCTGGGGGAGGCAGCGTCCACGGCGGTGTTCATCCTGAACCGTTCAGCAACCCAGAGCGTGGACGGCAAAACTCCGTTTGAGGTATGGCATGGAACCAAACCTGCCGTTCATTTCTTACGCACTTTTGGCTGTGTCGCGCATGTTAAGCAAGGTAGCAAGTGGCTTGCCAAGCTGGAGGACAAGAGTACGCCTATGGTGTTCGTGGGGTATGAGCTGGGTTCCAAGGCCTGGCGATTCTACAATCCAGCGACGCGCCGTGTCACGGTGTCCCGTGATGCGGTGTTCGAAGAAGATCGGCCCTGGGACTGGGGCCAGGAAGCCGTTTCCGCGGCGAACGGAGGCGAGGATCCATTCCACATCGAGTTCATCTCTATTGGGGGTACGATGCGCCAAGACGGTGGGGCGACTGTGCCTTGCACGCCTTCGGCGGTGTCTGCCCCGCGCTCGCCGTCAAACATGCCACGCGCGGCACTGTCCTCGTGTGGGTCAGAGCCCCGCACGCCACCGACTACTGGGATGAGGACGCCACCATCGGCAACGCCACCGCTCGATGCCGACCATGATGATGCGCCCTTGCGGCTCCGGGCTATGCACGACATCATCGGCCCAGGGACGCTGCCGGGGCTGGCAGAGCGCGAGTTGTAGGAGGTTCCTGAGGAGGTACTCATGATGGTGATCGGCGACGAACCGGTCACGGTAGAAGCGGCCAAGCAGGAGAAGGAGTGGCACGTGGCGATGCTCGAGGAGATGGTGTCGATCGAGCAGAACAAGACCTGGACCCTGGTCGAGCTCCCAAAGGGTCACCGCCATCGGCTTGAAGTGGGTGTTCAAGCTGAGCGTGACGAGCGCGGCGACATCGTCAAGCACAAGGCGCGGCTAGTTGCAAAGGGGTATGTACAGCGGCAGGGCATCGACTTTGAGGAAGTATTCGCGCCGGTCGCAAGAATGGAGTCTGTGCGGCTGGTCCTGGCGGTGGCTGCACACAATGGGTGGTTGGTGCATCACATGGACGTGAAGTCCACGTTCTTGAACGGGGAACTCGCCGAGGAAGTCTATGTGACCCAGCCGCCGGGTTTCAGTGCTGAAGGCAAGGAGCACATGGTGTTAAAGCTGCACAAGGCGCTGTATGGGCTGCGACAGGCGCCACGGGCTTGGAACGCGAAGCTTGACACCAGTCTGACTGAACTTGGTTTTCGCCGGTGCAAATCAGAGCATGGCCTGTATACTCGAGTCAGAGGAGGCTCCAGGCTTGTTGTTGGCATCTACGTCAACGATTTGCTGATCGTGGGGGAGTCTGTGCCGGAGATCGAAGTGTTCAAGACCGAGATGAAGACGGCGTTCCGCATGAGCGATCTAGGGGCGCTGTCGTACTACCTCGGAATTGAGGTGAAGCAAGGCCGCTGGGGATTCAGCTATGACAGAGCGCATATGCCGTGAAGCTACTAGAGAAGGCAGGCATGGGGAGCTGCAACGGGTGTGCGCGACGCCCATGGAGACGCGCCTGAAGCTGTCCAAGAAGAGCACGACGTCGCCGGTCGATCCAACTCAGTATCGCAGCCTAATCGGCAGCTTGCGGTACTTGCTCCATACGAGGCCCGAACTGTCGTTCAGTGTTGGATACTTGAGTCGGTTCATGGAGGAACCGAGGCAAGAGCACATGGCGGCGCTAAAACACTTACTGCGACATGTGGCGGCAACAATAGAGTACGGGATTCAGTACAGGCGCGACACTGGCGAGCTCGTGCTGGAAGGATACAGTGACAGTGACATGGGCGGCGACATCGACGATCGCAAGAGCATGACGGGCGTGATCTTTTTCCTTGGTGGGAACCCTGTGTCATGGCTGTCACAGAAGCAACGGGTGGTGGCGCAGTCGTCGTGCGAGGCCGAGTACATGGCAGCTGCGGCGGCAGCTTGCCAGGCGGTCTGGCTCAGACGCGTTCTGGAGGAGATCACAGGAATTCGTGTCGCGGCACCAATCATCAAGGTTGACAACCAAGCGGCCATTGCATTGGCGAAAAATCCAGTGTTACATGACCGCAGTAAGCACATCGACGTGAAATTCCATTTCACTCGAGAGTGCCTGGAACGTGGGGACATCGAGCTGACACACACGGGCACAGCGGAACAACTGGCCGATGTTCTGACAAAGCCACTGGGAAAACAGAGGTTCGAGGAGCTCCGCGAAAAGATTGGCGTCGTGAAGATGCGGCAGATCAAAAGCAAAATTAGGGGGAGATTGTTAGTAATTTCATGTTTTTTCTTGAATAATTGGCGCACTCACAGTGAACGTGGGGTGCAACGTCCGGGTCATATGCACGACGTGATGGTGCGTACGATCTTTTGGGGAAACCGTTTTTCTTTTTCTATAAATCAAAAACAACAGAAAGAGGTGACTCAATCTTGAGCCACCCACCAAATCCCTCCCGTGTGCTTACTGTCATTGTTTCGTTTCCATTTTCGAGAGCTTTCTGAGAGCCATCCGAGCCAGCGTCGGATCAGTCAATGGGGATTAGAGGCGCATTGTCAAGCGGAGGCGTCTTCATCGATTTTGGGTCATCGATTTCTAGATCCAGTGCAAAGAGAACATAGACATCATCAGAGTTGAGGCGCATCGGACCAGAGTCAGTTGTCATCGTCGATTGCGAAAGCTCCCAAAATCATCGGCGAGATGGCAAGGTAGCCGACGACTACAGGAGGTTGTCGGGGAGTTCAACGGTGCTCATGGGAGGTTGTCGGGGAGTTCAGTGGTGCTCATCGGAGGTTGTCGGGGAGTTCAGGTATCCGGAGCCGCCGACAAGAAAGGCAAGCGAGCAAATCAGAGATGGCTACTGCGTGGTCGTGCGAGGATAACCAGATGTTCTGATGGGTCGGTGAAGGTTCTGATTGAGTCGTCGTCACTGTAGGTCAGCAGAGGGAATAATCAGTCATCATCAGAGGTGATCGGTCGATGTCAATTTGGAGTAGATCAACTGGAGCAAGAAACAGTTTGTTAGTTGAGATTGATGGAGGATGAAGATCGATGTCAACGAGGAGATATATTGGAGACTGAAGGTCGTTAATGGAGTCAGATTCTTCGATGGGGTTGTCGATCAGAGTCATCGGTGAGTTATCGATCAGAGTCAGAGTCAGCGAGAGAAGTCAGAGTCAATCGGAGTCGGAGTCAATCGTAGTCAGAATCGATCAGAAGGCGGAGTCATTGTCATCAATCAGTCATCTTCTATGAGATTAGTCATCATCAGAGTCTTCATCGGAGACGAGTCAATCAGAAGGCAGAGGCACCAGAGACGATGTCGATTTTCTGTTGTCGATAAGGCAGAGTCAATGAGGATTGGAGTTGACATCTGTGAAGTTCAATGAAGGATATTTTTTCCTTTTTTTTGAGGAATTTGTAATGAGATTTTTTGGAGGAATTTAATCTATGGTTTTGAGGAGGAGATTTGGGGGAACTCTTTGGAGTGATTGCCTGGTGTTGGGCATGAATACGGCCTAGCGCAAGCGCATGAACAATTTTATCGATGACGATCACAAGAAACCTTACTCTGATATCATGAAGAGAAACAAAAATCATTAATTGATTGATAATAAAGAAGATATAGTACATATATATAATACAAGTGATGGGTATAAGCCTATTGGGTAGAAGCCCAATAGCCCAATTATTAAAAACCCAATAACTCAACTAACATATATAAGCTTGTGTTGTGCGTTGATGCAAAAGCCAAACACCCAACTCGTAGTGCTCTTCGGAGGAGCAAACAACGATTTCAAATGCTGATGTCAATCACCAACACAAATATAGCAAGAACACAACATAAAGAAATAAAGTGAGATTTAACGAGATTCAGCAATGTGCTTACGTTCTCGAGACAGAAGAGAAAAAAAATCTTATTCAATCAACAGAAGTTACAAGAGTTATAAATTGATCCGAAGGTCCAACTGATCAAACTAATCCAAATAGAGAAATTACGTGATGGCTGTAAAATTCTCTCAAACTAACATTAGCTTCCTCTTCAATCGATTTGATACCAATGAGAGTGTAGAAGTCCTCTTTATATAGCCAGAGGAGAGAGCCAAATGAAGAAGACCAAATCATTAAGAAATCCATATCAAAAATGAAATTCAAAACAAAATCAGAAACGTGGACCGCGGGAGAACCTGACGCTCGTCGGCCACCCAGTCGACCGACTCCATGTGCGGCGACCAACAATAGCAATGACAGCTAAGTCATTTGTCCCAAGTATTTGGGGTAGGCTACATGAACCAAAAAAGAATTACGCCAGATCAGGCGCATGGATTAGCTTTCTCCACTCATTCTTATCGAGCAATATGCCTTCATTAAGACTTTTAGCTTATATATCTTATCATATAACCTCTATCCATATTTCTTCGGTCTCCCTTGTGCTCTTTTAACTGGCCCTAATTTGATACGCTTTACTCACCGGATTGGCGCATCTGTATGTCTACGTCACACATGGTCAAACCATCGTATGTGATTTTCTCTCATCTTCTCTTCTATAGGAGCTACGCTTATCTTAATACGAATATTCTCATTTCTCACCTTATCTCTGCTCGTGTTAATAAAGCATGCGCATCTCTGCTACACTCATCTTCTGGGCATGATATCTCTTTATAGCCCAATATTTTGTGTCATATAACAAAGCTGGCCTAATAGCAGACCGATAAAACTTTCTCTTTAGCCATAGCGGAATGTTACGGTCGCATAAAACTCCTATTGCACTCCTCTATTTCAACCAGCCAGCTTGGATCCTATTGCTGATATCACTATTGATCTCCCTATCTTTTTTGATAATAGAATCTAAGTACTTAAAATGACTGCTCATCAGTATTTCTTATCCGTTTAATGTTACAATACTATAATTTCGGATTCTCTATTTACTGAATTTGCACTCCATATACTCTGTTTTAACCCTACTTAATTTAAAACCTCGAGATTTTAGAGTTTACCTCCATAGCTCCAATTTGGCATTTACCCCGTCTCTCGTCTCATCAACTAGGACATTATCATCAGCAAATAGTATACACCATGGTATCTTATCCTGAATAACTCTAGTAAGCTCATTCATCACTATGAAAAATAAGAATGGACTCAATGCAGATCCTTAATGCAATCTAATTGTGATAGAAAAATTATTTGTTATGCCTCCACAAGTTCTGATATTTGTCACTACTCTATCGTACATGTCCGTGATTATATCAATATATTTGATGAAAACTCCATTTTTTCATCAATGTCCACCATAATACCTCTCTTGGCACCTTATCATAAGTTTTTTCAAAATCAATAAAGACCATATGCAAATTTCTCCTCCTCTCTCGAAATCGCTCTATAAGTTGACGAAGTAAATGAATAGTCTTCGTCGTCAATCGCCCCGACATGAACCCAAACTGATTATCTGATATTTTAACATTATGCCTTAATTTGTGTTTAATTAACTTTTCAAGAGAGGAGGCATAACATCGATCGTCCCGGCATGACCCCAGCTCCATGTGCGGTTGATCGCTAGGCCAATTGTCCAGCAAAAAATTCTTCTTACTACTATTAAATCTCAATCTGTCAGGTTGGTTGACTGCACTCTGTCAGGTCGGTCAACCTCTCTCCTCATGTGGTCGACCGCTCGGTCGATCACCCTGTTGTGTCTCCTTCCCATGCATGTTGTGCACGCCACCGTGCATGACTCCAGCTACATCCTCTCGTGTGTATTGTAACGCCCCGATCCCAAGGATAAGTGACGTTATGGCGACGTACATACGCAGGGTGAAAACACCCTCGTGCGTACGTTAAGCCTCAGTACAGGAAATAGCCTCCATATACCAAGAGTTCCAGCATTAAATAAGTATAAGAATACCTGCAGAAAAGATCAGTGAGCATGATAGATAAAGAAATATGGACAAATAAGAAAGTAAGACAAAAGAATCAAGATACCTATGAATCATATGGGTGACAAGTCCCCTAAGTGAATCCAATGACATATCTGACAGTATGATATCTCGAATCTCCAACCTGGGCACGCAAACCCAGGGTCGTCAGAAAGCGACCTAGTGAGTGGTAAGAATAGCTCCCAAAAATTACATAAAATAGAAAATATTACGTTAATGCGTAATGTGAAATCAGATTCTCGAAATTTTATCTGATTTGCAAGTTAAAAATCCTGGAGATATCGCCGAAACTGGGTGACACCGGTTTCGTCCGATTTGTAATAAATTGATAAAATTTTTCAAAAATACCAAAACATAGCTAATGTGATTCTAAGACATAAGGTGAAAGCAGATTCTCAAAATATAACTCCGTTTGTGAGTTAAAAATCGTAGAGCCGATTCTCGGTATCGGTCGACACCGACTATGGAGATTTTCCAAAATAATCCAGAAAAATTCCAGAAAATTCTGAAAAAGCTAAACTCAATCTAACTAATAGAAAGGTCAAATCAATTTTATACATCATACTAATACTGTGATACGTACATCAGGAATCAGGGGGTTACATTTATCCTCCTCATGCTGGTGCCGGCCCAACTTGGCTATCTCCAATGAGTTAGAAAACTCTAATTTGTATCTTATCCCCCATAACTTGTGACCCACTGGCCTTCTAAGTTTTATAATAAAGTATGCCTATGTCAAAAGAATCCTTGCTATGAGCATTTCACTAATTCATAGAGGATTAGGGGGTACTAATTAGCACAAATATCTTTAAATGCTGCAAGTAAGCCTCCCAATCCCAACATTAATTAAAAATTTTATAAAAAGACTCTGATCAACCTATAACCACTTCCTTGGCATATGGTCAAGGTTTCAGAAGGCACACACATCAATATATAGTTAAAGCAAGGATGTCAGGTACACAACTTCAGATCCAGCAAGATTTGCATCCATCTTTTGCAGGTCCAAACTTCACCTCTACATATTTGAAAAAATAGCCATCCAAGATCCAAATCAGCCACCACTAGGGTATACTGGAGATGTAATGTATTGCTTATGGGTTGGGCAACATATTATAGAGAAACTTACTAATGGCCATAGCTCAGATAACCGGTCTACATATTATTTTTTCTTGAAAGGAACCAGTCACACACGCATATTGTCCACATATCTTTGAAATAGGAAGACTGTTATCTTCAAAATATATCTTAGAAATAATGATTTATATCTGCATAAATGAATCTTGTAAGGAAAGGAATATGAGTTTGATAGGGATATCTAACCTTACTGATTCCTTGGCATCACCAATTTTGACATGACAAGAAGAATGATGTGTGAGTAACAATACTTACATTATTGAGCTATTCGACATGGCAAATTAACAAAATCAACCAGCTTATGTCCCTGAAAGTAAATAATATCATAAATCAGCTAAGATTACAAACATATTTTGTTGCCTACATTTCATATGTTTATTTTCATATCCCTATATTTAGCAAAACAAATATACAACTCCATGATTGGTAACCCTAAAAAACTATATTGTAACACTTTCTGTGAAACTTGCATCAACTTAAGAAAGATTACACTATCTAAAACTTTGAATTTGAATGCATGTGACATTACCAAAGAAAGAATTTGCACAACCACAGAAAAGGATTCCCATCTTTAGAATCCACCACCAAAGAATATTAAGTACCAAGTCCTGAGCATAAGGCTTGAAAACCAGCTCAACTTCCTGTGGAAAGTGAAACCAAAACCCAGCTTAGACCGAACAAAACTCTCATTATCTAGTTGTTGCATGACTCAAAAATCAGATAATTATTTTTTTATTTTTTTATTTTTTGGGGCTTGGGGGCAAAATAAACTGATAAGGTGAAGAATTTTCTTACGTATGTAACTTGATACGTGGAAATACATAATGTGTATTAAAATAAGTCATGCATTACTCACCTTCTGATGCTCCAAATATTCCCATAAATATGAATATGAATTTGGATACAAAAATTAAATGTGATTCTTATTTTGAAACAATAATTCTGAAATACTTACTTGGCATCTTATCACAAGTTGATAAACATGATACAGCAATAATTTTGAAATATTTTTACTAATTAATAATACACAAGCTACTAGAATAGCTTTTGAAAAACAAGCTTGAAACATCTCGTATCAGTTATTCCATTATATAGGCTAACCACATTACTAAGCTTTGCATTTAACAAATTTGCATTGGCGGTGCCTAGCAGAAACAAATAAACAAAGTTGTATTGTGTTTCAAATACCTGAGAACATAATTTGCTTTCATTAAAGATGCTAAACTGTTTGATAAAAAAACAATGCTTGTACATAAAGTTTGCCACAAAGTTGAGCATTTAGAATGCAAGAATCTTAATAACACAGTTAGCTAGCATCAACACATATGATCAGTGGTCTCGCACATACTAAAGGATGATCAGTCATTCTTCAATTTACCTTTACCACATGCCCGTTAGTCACCATTTCATCTGATCTGTTAAATGTGTAGCTCCCTTCGTCAGTGTTGTGATTCTAACCATTCACTAGCTTGAACACAACCTCAAAGTGTTAACCTACCGGAACAACGATGCAAAACCTCGTCACACAATCAGATGGCATGAGGTCTCTATATGGTCTTTGTTCACACCAAGCACACATCGAGTAGTTTTCACCATAAACAATCACATATCCGAAACTACCCCACGATAATGAGGTATAACTGACACCTCAATTTCAGTAGCATTGTTAAAAAAAAAAAAACATATTGCAAGTCTACTTTTGGCTCATCTGAAATTGGTACTCTTTGAGGTACATTATACTCAAAATATGAATAAAAAGCATCCCAAAATAATTGGTTGCATATGGGAACCACCATCATTAGAACCACCGGGTTGCAGAGATTAAGATTGATGTTTAAAACACAACTTAAATTCCCTGAAGCGCATCGCATAGCACCTAAAAGAACCAAATATTTCCTCAAATTGGCATGTTTGACATCAAATAAGTATGCCGAGCTCTTCTTTGCACTACTTTGAGAAAAACAGTTTCACTCCCAATCCGTCATGAAACACCACATTGCCATAGACATGAAGATTGTCTTTAATATCTATCTTGAGTATTATTGTAATATCCCCTATCTAATAATACTGTATTTTATTTGTCTGAGTATTTATTTGGTTTCTCTGATTTTTTATTTATTATTGTTTGGTTATTATTATCGATATTTGTTTTTTGTTAATGATATTATTATTATTTTACTTAGTATTTTTCTTCCCTTGAACCCGTACCTGTTGGCCCCGAACCCGAAACCACCAACCCACTACCCTATAACCCAAATCCCCGTAATCTTGACTAAATCTAAATCCCATCTAAAAATCTTAATCTTAACTAATAAATCCCAATCCTAACAACCCCACAATTTTATCTCTATCTTAACCAACTAAACCAAATCCTAAACAACTAATTAGATTTTAATTCTATCCTAACCACATCCCATATCTTTTCCTCATCTCTTTCTTTTCTCTTCCCCACAGCCGACGCACCACCCACTCCCCTCCTCCGTCAATTGCCACTTGATCACCACCGGGCTCTATTAATCAGCCGAGCACCCATCTTTATCTCCCCACCTCTCCAGTAAGGCCGCGTCACCAACATCCAAGCCCATGGCCAACCCTCCACCATGACTACCTTTCGCCAGAGTCCGACCTCCTCTCCAGCGAGCCCCTGTGCACACCCGGCTGTACGCAAGTCCCCCCCCACCCCCCCACCTGCCCGTCCCTGCCGTCCCCATCCATGGCAGCGTGCCCCCGGCGGCAGCAGCACCTAGCAACCCCTATGGCAGCATCCAGCACCCTCCTCCACCATGCGTTAGTACCTTCTTCTCTCTTATCTTCTTATACTGTTCTGGATCTGTAGCTTATCCTGTTTATTTGATAGATGAGTTTGTCTTAGACCTTTGTGTTTGATGGGTCCTGGACCAAAACAAGGTTTTGATTGAAGTAAGCTGTTGTAGATTGATGCACTTCTATTTTTGTTGTTGTTTAAGAAGTGGGTTCGCCTCAAAATTGGACCTTGATCTGTTGTTTGTGGGATAATTCTATTCTGATCTCTTTTGACTGCAAGAGAGCGAATGCATCTCACATGGGGTTCATGTAGCGATTTTAAATCTTTGGAGCTTTTTGCAGACCCAAGTTCCCTTTCACTCCGGTAGCCGCGACCTCCTCCGGGGTAGCCCGATCCCCTCAGCGAGCATTCCGACGAGCCTTCGGCATCATCCAATTCCGCCGTCGGAGCCGTGAACTACCCCGGAACTCCGTCGAGTCCCGCGCTGTGCCGTTGCCTTGCCGTGAGTCTCTCTTTTTCTCACTCTGTAACATTTTCAAATGGGCAACATTTTCAAATGGACAGTTATGATAAAGTATGCGTGTATTATTTTGTATATGTAATGTGAGTTTATAGGGGGCATGCATGCAATGTGAGGGTGTGTGTGTAAATAAGTATACATTGCATGAATGTGGTGCTGGCGTGGTGATTTATGCATGCATGAGAGTGTGTGAGTGAATTAATGTGTGTACTTAAATTAATATGTATAGTTAGTATAGATGTGGGATATACTTACACTTAAATGTGTGCAAATATAGGTGCATGATTCTTTGTGTGTGGGAGACATCTTACTCCGAGCCATTTTTTGGCTCTCCGTGGATCATCATGGATCACCGTAGGCGAGTGTGAACGCACCCACGCCCTTCACGACGAGATGCTCTATCCAACGACACCCTCCGCGGCCCCGGACGCCTCCGCCGGAGCCTCCGTCGGTGCACCACAAATCTCCCCGAGGTTAGTACATTTATATGTTTAAGGGTACAATTGTAATAATTGGAAAGTTAATTAAAATGTGTGTGGGTGTTTCAATTAATGTATATGCATGTAAATGGGTACATTAATGATTAAGTGTGTGTAATGGTGTTTTAATGAATGTTTCTATATCTCTCTTTAATTATATGTAAGTGATAATAGATGTGCATGCATGGAAGTGGTCCATGGGTGTTGTGTGCGTGAGTGTGTGTTCATGTGTAGACATTGGTATACGTGTATATATACGTAATATGTATGTATATAGTATATGTATATATATGTATGTATAGAGGTGTATGTATGTGTATACTTTTACATGTACGTGGGTGTACACGTATGTGTCGGGTTGCTCGGGAGTGTGTTTAGTGTATGTTTATATTTATTTGTATGTTCTGTTGCGTGTTACAGTATTTCGGATCCGTTTGGTGAGGTCCAGACCAGTTGCAGGAGACCCAGACTCGATCTGGATTCGTGCTCGTTGTGGACCCGATACAATGATGATTCGAAGACCGATCCATAGGATGAGCCGTAGATCAGTACTAGTTCGTGCAGTGAAGACCAGACGGCGATTCGGTTTCAAAACCGCATCATTTCATGTGAGTGTTCGTTCTTGTGCAATTGCTTTTTTATCATCGATGGTATGCATTTACCTGTTACACTTATCATTTCATGTGACTTTCTTTTATGTTTTACCAGTTTGATTTCTTGTACTACTTCATGAGACATCTATGATTGTCCACTTTATTTACATAGTCGATAGGAGCTTATATCAGTGTCATTTTATGCGTTGGTAGTTTACTGTTGTTGGCTTAGGCCTAGTATTAATACACCTTAGACTGTAACTTGACTCAATCTATTGATTGGATAGACTAGTTTATATTTGAGCATCTGATGTATATGGATCTAATATTTGGACATTGAAATATTAGAGTTATATCATTTCATGAATAGATGATTATCGTTCAGACTGGGACTAATTGTAAAGGAGCTTGAACTGTATACTTGATTGATCTTATGTTGGATGAGTTCGTGACTACGGTTTAAGATCTATATTTTATCTGAACAATTATCGTACGTGATATTCCTTATTCGGTGATAATTCAGTTAAGAATTTATTCGGGTATTTGAGGTCATATTAGATGTGATCTTACGTTGATGCTTGAATCGGTTCGTGGACTTATTCAGAGTTGGAGTTGATCTGGGATTTGCACTCTTTTTATTGGATCTTGATTAGTGTTTTGATATGATTGAGTTAGTTGGATTAATAGTCATGAGTAATTCCCAGTTTTACCCCTGATTGTACTGTTTGAGTATTGAATTCTTGTTGATGTTGATTTTCAGACATAGAGGCATCTTAGATTCCATATTGCTTGGGGAATAGTAGTTGATTGGATTGACCTGACCTGGTGAATTTTTAGGTAGGTTATCCGAGTCTTGGGATCCTGTGATTGACCTTGATAGAGTGAGAGTGTGTGATAATCTTGATCGGATTGGAATATGAAGATTTGATTATATGTATCAGAACATGTAGTATTTCAGTTATTGAGATTTGGATATATCAATGACTTGAGGATCAGAGTTTGAGAGCAATTACATTTTGATCTCCGTTATTGGCAGGATCAGAGTTGATCGTTAGGATGAGAGAATTGATTATTGATTTATTGGACTTGTGATTACTATACCAGATTACCTTAATAAGGTTTGATGTTTGAGGTTCATGAGGATAGCTTTTGAGATTATGAGTTGACAGATTAGTTATAGACATTATATCAGTGGATGTGATCTTGATCAGTTTAATATGAGATTGTATAATGACTAGAGGTGCAGGGCTGTTACTGTATAAATTCATGTTACTGAAAGTTACTGGGAAAAGATTGTTTGACCGTAACACCCTGTACAATTCTATTATTCATCGTATACACGATTACTATTACTGTTCACTGTTACTGATATTGTTCACCGTGTATACGATTACTGATTGACTGTTACTGTACCGATATTGTTACCGTCACCGTATCATCCCAGTAATCGGAGTAACATGGATATTGATTGTTATAAATAATACTAACGAACTGACAGTACACCTGAAACCTTTTACGGGACCTTGGCATTACTATATTACTGCTATCTGACATCTAGTACTTCCGTGCCCTGAACTCCTGTATCCCCTGTACTTATGTCCTGCACTGTCACCCTGTTAATAGCACAGTCAGACCGACGTCCGGCGGAGCATGCCGCCTGGTGTCGGGATGACGAGGATGTATCACACAATCGTGCTAGCGTCCGGTGGATCCTGAATGGAACTAAGTGCCACACGGAGTAAAGTGCCACACCATACACATGGTGGGGGCCACCTCTAGAATCCATTTCCCTCAGAGCAAAGTGCCACATGGAGCAAAGTGTCACACCACACACGTGGTGGGGGCCACCTCTTGAATCTGTGGGGCCACCTCTTGAGTCTGTAGGGCTATCTCCTGATTGTGCTACCTGGTGTTAGCGTGATAAACATTCTCAGTGCACATTAACATCCACACATATCTGTATAATGATAACGTTAAGAGCATATGTTATTTGGTCTTTTCCCTACTCAAATAATGATACCTGCATATCAGAGTTCGGATGCGTTCTACTGGAGTGCGGGCTCCAGTGTGAACTGTCGGTATTGTGGGACGCCGGTGGGAAAGGGACAGAAATAACAAAGAACACTAATGATTATTATTGAATAGTTTGAATGAAATACATTGTGTTATGCCCTGAATTGATATCCTGCCTTATGACATATGATTGTAACCATGACCAGATTATATACCAGATTAGTGACATTGTTAGGATGCACATTTAGACATCAGTTGGTTGTTTATAGTTATTTTACATGTCTTTTATCTGCACACTTATTCATGTTATTGCTATTCAGTGTTTATTTGTCATGTTATTTAGTGTTTGTAGTTATCTGTTATTATTTTGTGCACACTGTTTACATGCACGAGCAGTTCTCTTTACACACACACTCACCAGGTCGCTTTCTGACGACCCTGGATTTGCACGTCCAGACATTGGACGCTTGTTTCTATTGTGCAGTTGTTCGATGAGACTATACGCTTTGCGAAGAGCTGGACTCTCTCCCTTTTGATTCTGGTATTCTTACATTTCTTTATTCTTACTATTATTCTTTGATTCTTGTATATCACACTTAGCTTCTATTCCATTCCTTATTTCATCTGGGATCATGTGTAATCATTATATGTATTATTGCAGTGATTATTGATTGATTTTGGTTTGGGTTTATAACTTGTTCAGGTTACTATAGGCTTAGTGTGTATACGTGGGGTATTTCCTCGCGTATATATGTCGCCGACTCTTGTCGCGACCCCGTTTCCACGTATTTTAGGAAGCGGGGCGTGACAATCATCCCCAAACATCGGCCCCGATAACCATTTCCTTGTTCTTCTCTTCTTTTCCTACTGCATAATCCAACCTTGCCCTTCATTTTGGCGAAAGATTTATCCAAAAACTTTTTTGTGAGATGAGGATTAAGTTTTTCTTCCACAATGGCAGATGATAAGTCTCCCCATTAGTGCACCAGATCGTTTTCAAACTTGTCAGTAATAAAAGACTTAGAATCTGGTTCATATTGTTGAACAAAATTATCACAAATGTGGCTAAATCTGATCGCTTCAAGGGAACAGTAAAATTATGATGAGCAAGGCCATCGCCTCATCCCTCTCTTCTCTCTTATCTTCTTTATGCTTAGACAACGTGTATACAGCTCGCTCAATAGTTTCCCAACTGAGCTTGACGCCGGCTACAGGCTCAAATTTGTTAGATCCGGATCGCTTGGACTTACCTGATATACTAAAGTAACTACAGTTGAAGTTCAGAAACTCAGAGCCACGAATCAATTTAACCTTATTTGCATTATAAAATTCCTACCACTGACTTTGTTCCCTGGTACATATCCAAATAAATATACATCATTTTCAAGATCCACAGAAAAGTTTCATACTCACTACCAAGATGGAGGCGTAAGAGAAAATGTTCCGAGTGTTAAATGTCGGAGTGAATTACTTGGTAGTTTTGATTAGGATCATCAGGCTGGGTCTACTTCCTAATAATCTTCAATATATTTTCGATGAGAGCCATGTAGTTATCGACTGACTTCTCAGCTACATCGAGTTCCAGTACAACCACATTATCGTCAGCATCATGAGCTTCACCTCGACCACCACCTCCACCACCCCCGACCACGAGCACCACCATCACCACCCCTCGATCACGAGGACTGTCACCACCCCTTCGACAACCACCATCACCACCCCCTCGATCACCACCATCTCACCCTCTTGACCACGAGCTGCCCCCCCAACTCGACCATCACCCCTACCGTGACAAGGATCCATGAGAGAGAGAGAGAGGGGAGGGAATTTTGGGGCAAAAAGATGAGCAGTAACTGAGAGTAAAAATCTGGAGCAAGAGTAAAAATTTGGGGCAAACAAGCAAGCAGTAATAGAGAGTAAAAATTTGGAGCAAGAGTAAAATTTGGGCAAACAGGCAAACAGTACAGAGAGTAAAAATTTGGGGCAAAGGTTACTCAGAAAAAAAATTGGGGGCAAAGAGGCGAGGTGCAACTACAAGTAGAGTAGCCCTCGCGGTAGTACACAGTAAAGTAGCACTTGAATTTTATATTATATAAACCTAATTTCTCAATAACTACTGTGACGAAGTTGGTTATTAGTATTATTTTGGTACTCACACACCCGGGTTCGAGTCATACTGTATATGTATGTGGTTTTTTTTGTATATTGTTATTTTATTACTTTGTTCTTACTTTTACCAATTCCTCTAACAAAACTTTTTATTAATTATTAAATACAACTTTCCTTTTTTTTCCCCTAACCTTTTAACTATTTCTCTAACAAAACCTTTTATTAATCCTCAATCACCACTTTTTATCAATTCAAAAGGGAAAAAATGTTTTTGTTAATTCTCAAACACACTTTTCATTTCTTTTATCTCACCTTTTCCCCCTATTTTTCCAACAAGTTATTATTAATTCTCAAACACAATTTTTTATTAATTCAAAAATAAAAAAGGAGAAATGACATACTATTAAGAAATTAAGTGTTTAACAATAGCGGTAGATTATTAATTCTAAATACAATTGGAATTAAATCAACTATTTAGAAGTTTTAATATATTATTAAATTAGAGCTAGGATCATCATTTTTTACTTATGAATATTAGATTTATAACTAACATTTGTAAGTACGCCTAGAGGGGGGGTGAATAGGTGTACGGCTAATCTAATAAACAAAATGCGGACTTTAAAACTTAATTGCAACACACTTAATGTAACCAACGAGTGTAGCCGAATTCCCGGTGAAGGGCTCTGGACTAACTCCTCTTGATTCCTCTGAATAAGAGTTGAGGTGCTATATGAAGCTCTCGTGGTTAAACACAAGTGAGGCACACACAAACAATACAAGCATATATATGATATGGCAATATGATGCAATGCTCAAAGTAATAGAGAGAGTTAGAGAAAGTGGATCAATTGCAAATACACGGATATGTTTCGGGGTTCGAGCACACAGCTCTACGTCCCCGCCTTCACACAGAAGGATTTTCACTAACTAGTCCACACAGGACTTCCCATACAGGGAACCTCCACTGAGAATTTGGGGCAATTACAATTTGGAGTACACAGCTCCTCTCTTTACAAACACAACCTCTACACTTAGAGACTAGGCACAAAGCCACCACAATATCAACCTCATAAATGAGGGATAGGCACAAAGACAAACAACCAATCAACCTCTCACTAGAGGGATAAGGCACAAAGCCACCACTCCAAAAATCAACCTCTACACAGGAGGGATATCACAAATAAGGAGGGTTTACAACTTGGTGATCAAAAGACCACAAACAACTTCTTTCCCACAAAAATAAAGATCCTAATAGATAGGATAGTAGATAAGCTCAAGTGTGGAAAATAAAGAGTTTAGAAACAAAAACACAAAGAAAAATACTTGGGAAAATAACTTAGTATTTAATAGAAATGAAGAACAAAGCAAATATCCTAAATCTATATTTTTCTTTGATTTTTCCAACCCTTTGAAACAAATAAAGATAGATCTTTTGAACCCAAAACTCTTTTGAAAACTTGCTATTTAAACACTAGAGAAGTAAGAAATTTTTGCTCTAAAAAACTTATTGAGAAACATCTCTCAAATGGGGTATTTATAGCCCCAAAAAAAATCTGCCCGTTGGCTGGCAGAAAGGTCAAAATGACCTTCTGGTCGACCGGCCAACAATCAAATTTTTGACTGTTGAGCCTGCCGGTCGACCGTGCCAGATCCAGAGAGCAATTGCTCTCTGGACGGTCGATCGCTCGGTCGACCGTGCCAAGGCTCACGGTCGACCGCCTGGTCGATTGCCCCCACCCGAGAGTGGAGCACTTTCAGTCGGTCGACTGCTCGGTCGACCGGCCTAAGTGGCTGGCAACGTGCACGTCCTTGTGCACGTCGGTCGACTGGTCCAGTCGACCGACTCTTGGTCCGCTCGACCAGCCCGATCGACCGCCAGAGCCTGGCAGGGCAATTTATAGGATTTAAAAACTGGTCTTTTTGACTTAAATAAAATCCCATAAAATCTCTAAAAATCCACAAAAATAGTTTCAATATAATACTTTGATATACAAACATGTTTGAGTAAAATCAAATCATGTTACAAACATTTTGAACTATTTTTGTAACTTAGAAATTTTGCCGAAAACCAAAATCCGTATTTTCCAAAACTTGGATTTTTGAATTGAAAAATCGTTTTGTCCAAAACTCATCCAAATACAAAAACATGATATTGAAACAACTTTGAGGCATATAGTATATGGATATAATCCAATATACATATAAAGATATATATCAATATTTTTGACAAAAAACTGAAAATAAGTTGTTAAAATACCAAAACTCCAAACTCATGAAATAGACTATCAAACTAAGTTTGTTTAACTAGTTGAAGCATAGATGTATATAGAACAAATCTAATATACATTAAACCATGTAAACTTATTTTGATTCTATCTATTCATGAAAACCAAGATCGGTTAAACTAAAAACTAAAAACCAATAAACATGAAACGTGTGTGTGTTGTGAACTTGAGCATATCACACTATCTAATTTTTAACAATGGATCTAAACTATAAACTAAACAATGTACCGAAGTCTTCTTGTAAAGCGCCATCTCCAAGTCAACTCGATCCAAACGTGATCTACGGAGCTTGACTCCAACGAGTGTTAGATATGAACTTTGACGCTCGGCTCTTGAATCACCATGTGAAAGCTCCAAAACACCTTTGTTGAAGCCAATCACCTACTAATGTTTTGGTTAAGTATCTGAAACTAAACATCATAAGATTATTAGTAAAATATAACTACATGAGTTAATCATCATCAAAACTAGAGTGGAAGGCCTCTGGGCCAACAATCTTCTCCTTTTTGATGATGACAAAACTCATGAAGTTATATATGCATGGATTAAAGTTGAACTTCAAGGAAGCTCCACCTTAACTCATCCATAACAATAAACTATAAGATATGCAATGAATATTTAAACATAAATATGCATAAACATGCATAATGAAATAAACATGCTCTTGATACCAAACTTTTAAAATAAATTCCTTTTCATTTTGTTTTAAAATAAACATGTTCTTAAGTATCAATTGAAAATATAAACTTAAAATATTACTCTTGATACCAATAAAAATTTCAATTTGAAAACTTTATCAATAAAAGCAATAAAAGCTCTTGATACCAATCATAAAAACTCTTGATACCAATTGAAAGATAATCAATAAAAGCTCTTGATACCAACAATAAAAATTTTAACAAAAGTTCTTGATACCAATAAACCAAAATAACAAAATATGTTCTCTTGATACCAATATCAACAAAATATCAAAACATCAAACAAACTCTCTTGATACCAATATGAAACAAACTTTGATATAAACAATAAACATGCATATAAACTCAAATACTTCTCCCCCTTTTTGTCAATCATCAACAAAGAGGTTAAGAAAACAATAAAACAATGTTCTTCCCCTTTTTGTCTTAAACAAAAAATATCAATAAGGGTGAAATCAAATCAAAACATCTTGATACCAATTGAAAAAAAATATCAATTTAGTGCATCATGATATCAATTGAAAATAAATAAAACATACCAATTAAAAGTACATAAAACAAATTATTTTTTTAATTTAAATAAACATGTCTATATTATACCAATTGAAAGTAAATAAAACATGTTGAAGAATTCAACCAAAAATTTTGATATTAATTGAAAGAAGTAAACATACAGGTAATCTTGATATCAATTGTAAAGATTAGAACCAATTGAAAGTAATTTTTCATTAGGAGCATACGATACCAAAAAAAAATCAATATCATTTTTCAATCATTTTTCAAAATAAAGTGTGGGAGTAAAATACCAAAGGTAAACAAAACCAATTGAAAAGTGAAATATGAATTTTCTCCCCCTTTATGAAATTTCAAGCAAAATGATGCATAAGCTTGTATAAGATACCAATTGAAACATAATCAATTGAAATATAATAGTCATTTAAGAAATCAAGCTTAGCATAACTAAAATTTGTGCTCAAATATATAGAGATATAGTAAGCACAAATAAAGCATATATATATGTATGAAAAATTAAATACCAATCGAAATTGATACTATTTGAAATTGAAGCATACATATATAAAAACATATATGAGTATACGAAAAGAATGTCAATAGTGATACCAATTGAAAAGATCCAATGATACCAATTGAAAACATAATAAGATCATGTGTATAACTCATACTTCCTATCACCCATTTCATGCACATGTTTTAAATAGATTTTCAATAATAAGCATACAAGGCATGGTCGTCCAACCAACCGCCCTTAGAAGGGTAGAGGTTTTTAAAATAAGTTTGAACATATGATTGAAAACTCTACCAAATGAAGAATACGAACTAGTTTAATGAAAAAAATTTAAAAACTAGTACAAAATCCTTCAAGTAAGGAATAAAGCAAAATTATATTTCATGAAAAACATGTAAGTCACACGATCATCAACACTCAAAATCAATAGGGCACATATAATACTCATGAAAACAAAATCATGAGAAAACATCAAATAATATGAGTGTACAAGTTATGTGAAAAACATAATCATGAAAATAGTCAATTTAGCTCAATTATGAAATTCCTTGTCAAAACATGAAAATCATCAAAGTCAAATAGGCTTCAAGGTATATGTATGTTTTGTCTAAACTAGAAGTATACAAACATATCCCTAAACGCAATTGAGTTCATAATAAATATTTGCACGAAAGGCAAGTGGCTCAAGAATGTATATGTATAGCTATTAATTTAGACAAAATAGACATATACATGAAGTTAAACATAAACATGAAAAAAGCTCTTCTGTTCAGAAACGAAATGTTCCAAATGTTCCTGGAAATTCTTCCTCCCATTGGACCATTTGTATCTATATGCATCAGGATCCCGATTCATGGATCTCTCGGTTCGAGAAATAAGAGGATCAAACCATTTCTTCTGACTCTTTTTCAAATTCGATAAATGTTGGTTGATCGTATATTTCATTATAATTATATGATTCAGAGTATCATTTCCTATTTGATCCCTTTGACTTCCATATTCGAAGTTGTGATCGGATCTAGTCATTAAAAAGAATCGATTCGATACATTTCTTATGTATCCATAGGTGCTATATTGGATTTGAATCAGATTTCAGATCAATCTATATTGATTGACTGCCTCCATGATGTTGTTGCTAGCAAATACTGCTGTTTTTTAGTTTTGGATCTTCCAAATCATTCCCGCAGTAGATTCGGACGATTTTTTCTGATCCTTTGATAAAAAGATTCATTGTCCTCATAAAAAAGAGGAGGTAGAACCAATAAAGATTTCTTTTTTGATTCATCTCTAGAGACCTCATTCAAGAATTCTTTTGATCCAACCTGTAGGAATCAATAGAAAAGGCAAATCCCCTATGATACACCAGATCCGGCTCAGTTATTGATAGAGTGAATAGATCCGCCATTTCTTGAAATCTCTCTTCTGATTCAAAATCATTGTGTAACATGTATCCCCATTTGTTCTGGTCATGGAATAGATGAAATAAATCCAAAAAATCGATTTTTGTTCAAGAATGAAATCTTATTGTAACTGTCCATATCTGGTTCATCCTTCGAAACCATATCTCATCCCGTATCTGATAAAATAGGATGAATTGAGATGGTATTTTGTAAATACGTAATTATCTTGAATATATCAACCTTTTTTTTATTTTCCGATCGCCTGGAAGGGACAAAAGAAACATCTTATTTTTTCTTCAAAAATTTCTGATCTCTAGTGGACCTTTCAGTAGGATTTGAACCCAGATGAAGTTCTGACCATCTGTCAGAGAAAAAGAACGAATTGATCTTGTAGGATTTCTAAGAAATTCTTCGATTTCTTTCAGAAGCAGATGATTATTCATCTGCTTCTCACATTTCATGGATAGCCGGGACATTGAGGAAGATCCAAAAAGGCATTTCGGGAATCAATCTGATTCTATCTCTGTTCGTTCCGTTTGAAGAAAGGAAGGATCCCAAAGAATCGAATCGATCTTTCTTTTAGTTGTTGAATCTCTATTTGATCGATCAATGTGTGATATTCTGAATCCTCATTTCTAATAGAATCGAAATGATCTCTGGATTGATCAGAAGATCCTTTCGATTGGCTAGAATCCGTTACTTAAACGAAAATAGATCTTGTGGAATCATATTGAATATTTGACAATACATTCCGTACCCTGCTAAAAAACCGATCCTTGTTTACCAACCACACATTATTGTCTAACCAAATCCAATTCTCTCTCGATACGTTCCTCAAAAAATCCGATTCGTGCTGATTCTACCCCCAACTAATGAAAAGATCTTGGCGCAATTGCCACATATGAAATTGAGCACAATTTTGCAAAGAAATTCCCCACTTGTTTCTCCAGAAGAGATGGGAAACATGCTCAATATCATTTGATAGAATAGTTGCCTCAGCTCCTTGTTGTTTGAAGAAACCCCCCTTCAATTGGTCTTTTTTCACAAAAAGCAGACATGAGATAACAAATCAAGTCTTTCCCTAAGATTTCGAAAAGTTGTCTCGAATTCAAGTTGATTATGTTTCGCTTCTTCCTCGAAGAAAGTCGATCAAACAATTCCCGATCATGGTCCTTGCGGATCGAATCATCCGTATAGGATAAAAAAAGAAACTCCAGATATTTGCTATCTTTCTCTTTGAATGAGATCTCAATTCCAGCTATGGTTTCATTAGCTATCTTATAACTAGAATCCCTCTTTTTTCCGATCCGGTTCCTCCACCACCGCGAACCCCTGTTCGATTTAGGCATGATACGCTTTTTATTTATTGGGAGAACCAAAGCACTCTCTTGTGGATCCATGAAACAACTCTCAGAAATTTTTTTCCCTTTTGGAAGATACAGGAGCGAAACAATCAATCTATTGACATTGGAAGACCAAAAAGATTCTTCCAATGTCTCATTTCTGGGTCCGATGGAATTCATAGGTATAGGAAGAAGCCCCATCAAATAGAGATTTTTTCTTTCGACCATCTTTCGATTGTTAATACGAGATATAAGGACCACTACTACAAACAGTACTACACCTTTGATCGTGAAATATCGCTTGCTTGTTGAACCATGTGAATCACGTGATAGTAGGATCCTCCGAATTCGGGGGTCAAAGAGTTTCATAAAACATTCTTGGTGGAAAAAAATGGGAGTGAAAGATCCCACTGAATCGAATTTGATCCATGAATCTAAGAAATAGTGAGAATTCTTGATCTCTCTCAATATCTCTCTCAATTTGAAGATCCGGGATTTGAATTGATGTCGTTTCATTGATTCCTCCTAAAGATTTTCATTGATTCCTCCTAAAGATTTCATTTCAATTCGAATTTGGTTATTCACGATGTACGATGAGCCCTGTTAAGCATCCATGGCTGAATGGTTAAAGCGCTCAACTCGTAATTGGCAAATTCGTAGGTTCAATTCCTGCTGGATGCACGCCAATGGGAACATTCAATAAGTCTATTGGAATTGGCTCTGTATCGATGGAATCTTATCATCCATACATATCGAATTGGTATGGTGTATTCATACCATAACATATGAACAGTAAGAACTAGAATTCTTATCGATATTGGAACTCATAGGGAAGAAAATAGATTTATGGATGGAATCAAATATGCAGTATTTATAGAAAAAAGTATTCGATTATTGGGGAACAATCAATATACTTCTAATGTCGAATCAGGATCAACTAGGACAGAAATAAAGCATTGGGTCGAACTCTTCTTTGGTGTCAAGGTAATAGCTATGAATAGTCATCGACTCCCGGGAAAGGGTAGAAGAATGGGACCCATTATGGGACATATAATGCATTACAGACGTATGATCATTACGCTTCAACCGGTTATTCTATTCCACCTCTTATAGAGAAAAGAACTTAAAGCAAAATACTTAATAACATGGCGATGCATTTATACAAAACTTCTACCCCGAGCATATGCAATGGAGCCGTAGACAGTCAAGTGAAATCTAATCCACGAAATAATTTGATTTATGGACAACATCATTGTGGTAAAGGTCGTAATGCCAGAGGAATCATTACCGCAAGGCATAGAGGGGGAGGTCATAAGCGTTTATACCATAAAATCGATTTTTGACGGAATGAAAAAGATATATCTGGTAGAATTGTAACCATAGAATATGACCCTAATCGAAATGCATACATTTGCCTCATACACTATGGGGATGGTGAGAAGAGATATATTTTACATACCAGAGGGGCTATAATTGGAGATACCATTGTTTCTGGTACAGAAGTTCCTATATCAATGGGAAATGCCCTACCTTTGAGTGCGGTTTGAACTATTGATTTACGTAATTGGAAGTAACCAATTAGGTTTACGACGAAACCTAGAAATCAATCACGGATACGATTTGAGTACCTCCATGGGATAGACCTCAACGAAAAACTATTGAGTAATGGCAGCAAGTGATTGAGTTCAGTAGTTCCTCATAGAAAGTTATTGACTCTAGAGATATGGTAATATGGAGAAGACAAAATTGTTTGAAGCACGCACAGAACCGAAAGCGCCCCTTGTTTCAAAGAGAGGAGGACGGGTTATTCACATTTAATTTGATGGTCAGAGGCGAATTGAAAGCTAAGCAGTGGTAATTATAAAGACCCCCCAGGGAAAAAATAGAGATGTCTACTACGTTCCCGTAATATGTGGAAGTATCGACGTAATTTCATAGAGTCATTCGGTCTGAATGCTACATGAAGAACATAAGCCAATGACGGAACGGGGAGACTTAGGATGTAGAAGACCATACATGAGTGATTCGGCAGATTTGGATCCTATATATCTACTCATGTGGTACTTCATCATATGATTCATATACGATCCATCTGTCTATATATCATCATATACATCTAGAAAGCCGTATGCTTTGGAAGAAGCTTGAAGGGGTTTTTATTGATAAAAAAGAAGAATCTACTTCAACCGATATGCCCTTAGGCACGACCATACATAACATAGAAATCACACTTGGAAAGGGTGGACAGATAGATAGCTAGAGCTGCAGGCGCTGTAGCGAAGCTGATTGCAAAAGAGGGTAAATCGGCCACATTAAGATTACCATCTGGGGAGGTCCATTTGATATCCAAAAACTGCTTAGTAACAGTCGGACAAGTGGGTAATGCTGGGGTGAACCAAAAAAGTTTCAGCAGAGCCGGATCGAAGTGTCGGCTAGGTGAGTGCCCTGTAGTAAGAGGAGTAGTTATGAACCCTATAGACCATCCCCATGGGGGCGGGGAAGGAAGAGCCCAATTGGTAGAAAAAAAACCTACAACCCCTTGGGGTTATCCTGCGCTTGGAAGAAGAAGTAGGAAAAGGAAAAATATAGTGATAGTTTTATTCTTCGTCGCCGTAAATAGGAATATTGAAAATCGAATTTATTGAATTTGAAATAATGTGATGGGCGAACGATGGGAATTGAACCCGCGCATGGTGGATTCACAATCCACTGCCTTGATCCACTTGGCTACATCTGCCCCTTATCTAGATAAAGGATTTTCTCTTTTTTCCATTCATCATTATTGTATTCATTCTTACCTTCATACTTAGATCGAGATATTCTATTGGACATAGAATGCCAATCTTTAAAATGTAAAATAAAAAAAGGAGTAATCAGCTGTGACACGTTCACTAAAAAAAAATCCTTTTGTAGCTAATCATTTATCCAGAAAAATGAAAAAACTCAACATGAGGGAGGAGAAAGAAATAATAGTAACTTGGTCTTGGGCATCTACCATTATACCCAAAATGATTGGCCATACAATCTTTCCTCTCCCTTTCTCCAAACATTGAGTCACTAATCTATTATGTCGTGATAACTTGTAACTATGAAAAAAAGTTGATTAGAGCAATTAGATCTATATAGAACAAATCATAAAACAGAGCCTTAATTTCCTATATATACAAAAAATCTAGATATTGACACAATTCGTTTCATTCTACTTGTAATACTTCAGTAGATTTAGCTTTGCTTTGTTTATCCTTTAGTTTAGTTCAGTCTTAATTTTGATTTCTTCTGTAAAATGAAATTTCAATAAAATAAAAAGGAGTCTATATGTCTCGTTACCGAGGACCTCGTTTCAAAAAAATACGCCGTCTGGGGACTTTACCGGGGTTAACTAGTAAAAGACCTAGATCCAAAAGTGATCTTAAAAACCCATTGCGTTCCGTGAAAAGATCGCAATATCGTATTCGTCTAGAAGAAAAATAGAAATTACGTTTTCATTATGGTCTGACAGAGCGACAATTACTTAGATATATGCATACCGCTGGAAAAGCCAAAGGGTCAACTGGCCAGGTTTTACTACAATTACTTGAGATGCGTTTGGATAATATCCTTTTTCGATTGGGTATGGCTTCGACTATTCCAGGAGCCAGGCAATTAGTTAACCATAGACATATTTTAGTTAGTGGTCATATAGTGGATATCCCAAGTTATCACTGCAAACCTCGAGATATTATTACTACGAAGGATAAACAAAGATCGAAAGCTCTGATTCAAAATTATATTGCTTCCTCCCCTCACGAGGAATTGCCAAACCATTTGACTATTGACTCATTCCAATATAAAGGATTAGTAAATCAAATAATAGATAGTAAATGGATCAATTTAAAATAAATGAGTTGTTAGTTGTAGAATATTATTCCCGTTAGACTTGAAACTAACCAACATAACAAAGAAAGGGAAAGGGGGCTCAAACAATTATGTCCTCTTTTCAACGAAGTAAATAGATCTAAGGGCCTTGAATCCACATTTTTCTCATTCACCTATCGCAAATTAATCTGCAATAGGATTTTTTTTTTCTTTTTTGCTCTTTTTTCGCGATATTTGTATTTTATGTACTCTCGTACGGAATAAATGTAATTAGGAATGGAGATTCTCTATCAAAAAACAAAAAGTTGTTGGAATAATGATATTAATTGTTATTTGATTTGATATATTGCGGTCGGTAACGCTAGTGAATTAACAGAAACGGAAAGAGAGGGATTCGAACCCTCGGTAAACAAAAAGCCTACATAGCAGTTCCAATGCTATGCCTTGAACCACTCAGCCATCTCCCCTACATAATCTTATTATTGACCAGAAATCGAGTGCATAGCGAGTTATTCATATTATTTTATTGCAGTACAGGCACGACCAATCAACGGCTTCATAGAAATAAAAAATGCCTTTCAAATTTGATATTTATCAACAACAACTTCTCTTATCATCTACCCCATAGATCCATTACAAATTCATGAATCGTACCATGAATTTTTCTATTTCATTTCAATTGTATAATGTCCATCCCTTTTCCCTCTTGGGATCATAACCAAATCCAAATTTCTCAAGTTTAAGTTATAAGAATCTATAGTAAAATGAAGTTCTTAGTTATTCAACTTAGATGAAATGAAGTAATAGCTCTGCTCATTTGTACGAAATTTATACGAAATTCAATCTGATTCAAAAGTCACTTATCTCTCTTTGTCTGATAAAGGGCACAACTTGAGCGGAAGGTACACATCTTTTTTTTAGAATTTTTCTGTTTTATGTTATTTTGTGCTGTACAATTTCCCCGTTTGTGGGAGCATTTATCCTGAAGGAGTAATGAGAAGAATTATAGAATGGATTGCGAATTATGCCTAGATCTCAGATAAATGGAAATTTTATTGATAAGACCTCCTCAATTATAGCCAATATTTTATTACGAATAATTCTGACAACTTCAGGAGAAAAAAAGGCATTTACCTATTACAGAGATGGTGTGATTTTATTCTTTTTTCTTGTTTTTTCCCCTCACTTCCATCTTACGAGAAAAAGACGCGGTTCGGAATAGAAAGAACCAAATTATTGAAATAAAGCTACGCTTAGTGAAGGTAAAGTTTGGAGATAGAACAACTCCTTCTGTCGTGTATCCTCGATTGATCCAGCCTCAGATACTTTAAGTGTTAATTGTCGATTTTAGTATTGAACGAAAGGATACATCTATAGGTTCTGTATTGCGGGTCAATCCTCCTCCACTAATACCAATAGGCGGCATAGGGAAAAAGCACTACACTAGGAATCAACAACACGAAAACCTTGTTATAAATTACCCTTTCCTTAGCGGTATCAGGACTAACAAGAATGGTTGGGACAATAAACATCCATCTCGTTTGTACTTTGTATACCCATATAAGCATCAAAGAACGTTGAAGTGACTAATTCCTAGAAATAGTAGGCATTGAGGACAAAGAAATCGTTGGAGTTATCATTTCTATCTAGCACTAATACGATTGGTGTTAAGGAAAAAAGACCTCTTGCGGGAAGGCTGGCTAGAGATTTCTTGTAAAAATACCAGCTCCTGTCTGTTCATAATAAGAATAGGAAAATTAGGATTCCATAGCTTATTCCCCTTAGTACTATGCACAGAAGGGAGGAGCCGTATGAGATGAAAATCTCACGTACGGTTCTGGAACGGAGATTTTTTGAATAAAATGAACGACCGTAACGGATGTCGGCTCAATCCGAAGGAAATTATGTGGAAGCTTTACAGAATTATTATGAAGCTACGCGACCAGAAATTGATCCCTATGATCGAAGTTATATACTCTATAACATAGGCCTTATACACACAAGCAACGGAGAGCATACAAAGGCTTTGGAATATTATTTCGGGGCACTAGAACGAAACCTATTCTTACCCCAAGCTTTTAATAATATGGTTATGATCTATCATTACGTGTGACTATCTCCACTATAAAAAGAAGGTAAAAAAGACCAAATTGGCTAGTCAATACTAGAAAAAATAGGCTTTCTACATATGCATCGTCCAAAGCAACGATTTTTATCAGCTGTAGCAAGGAAAGAAACTTCATGATAACAAAAGAAAAATAGGAAGAAATAGGTACGGCCTACATACTATACTCTATGGGTAAATGATCGAATTGATAAAGAAAGCACCGTAAAGATCAATTAGCGAGCTTTTGGGTCGATACAGTTAAGAACTGCTTACTTATGTCATGATATGGGATATAAAGTTAGGATCAACTTATGTAATTGAGTCGAGCCACTAAAGTATTGAGCAGCGGTGTAGCATCAGAACCCAAAGATGGTAAGTTCTTTTTTCTTATGGAAGAAAGTCTTTTTCAAAGATTCTATATAAATTTCATATATGAAACCGAGATAGTTACCTTTCAGAAAATTATAACGATATAGGGGATATCTATACTTCATTTTTCTGAAGGTGGGAGAAAAGCTAAAACTAATTATTGAAAAAAAAATTCGAATTTGAAACTTCTTATGTAATTAACTTCTTCTAGTTAACCCAAGAAAAATGAGATAGATTTATCATAAATCTAATTCTGTTAGCATAGGGTAAATTAAGATGAGACCACAAAAAGAATCGATTGCTGAGCCGTATGAGGTAGGAAACTCTCAAGTACGGTTCTAAGGGAAGGAATTGACCCACCTATTCCAACCGGGGAGAACAGACCATTCTACAAGGCGATTCTGAAATTGCGGAGGCTTGGTCCGATCAAGCTGCGGAGTATTGGAAACAAGCTATAGCGGTTACTCCAGGTAATTATATTGAAGCACATAATTGGTTGAAGATCACAAGGCGTTTCGAATAAAACCATTCATTAATTCATTTAAATTGATTCTTTGATCCATCAATCAAATAAAATAGATCGTTACCGTGACATGAGAAGATCCAATCAAGAATTTCATTATATCCCTTCCTTATAAAATCATTCCATTTTGTATGGTATCTTATAGGGATAAATGATATAGATACCGTATAGAGTAGAACTAATAAAACTAATAAAAGATACCTTCAATGTATCTTATTAATTCTAATGAATGAGATCTTGTGATTTGTAATAAAATAATAGGATATTATGTTCTATGAAAGTATATTCATATGATATGAGCACTTCTTTCTATATTCAGATAGGAATACACTAGACTCAGTTGCTGTTTTTCATCAATGCCGGAAAAGATTTTCCATGAAAAAAGGTCCGTTAGTCACCAAATCGTTATGTCATAATAGATCCGAACACTTGCCCCAGATCGACTTCAATATCATAATTGCTCTAGTGAATAACTAAAGAAAATAAATGGATGGGAGATAGGAAAGAAAGAAATTAATCATAAATAAAATATCTATCTTTCAGAGGTTCACTAAAAACTTGACTGTTGGCGGGTCTCTTTGTATATGTTGTCCGGAAAGAGGAGGACTTAATGATTATTCGTTCGCCGGAACCCAAAGTGAAAATTGTTGTAGATAGGGATCCTATAAAAATGTCTTTCAAGGAATGGGCCAGACCCGGCCATTTCTCAAGAACAATAGTTAAGGGCCCTGATACTACCACTAGGATCTGGAACCTACATGCTGATGCTCACGATTTCGATAGTCATACCGGCGATTTGGAGGAGATCTCTCGAAAAGTATTTAGTGCTCATTTCGGTCAACTCTCCATTATCTTTCTTTGGCTGAGTGGCATGTACTTCCATGGCGCCCGTTTTTCCAATTATGAAGCATGGGTAAGTGATCCTACTCACATTAGACCCAGTGCTCAAGTAGTTTGACCAATAGTAGGTCAAGAAATATTGAATGGCGATGTGGGCGGCAGTTTCCGAGGAATACAATAACCTCTGGTTTTTTTCAGATTTGGCGTGCATCTAGAATAACTAGTGAATTACAACTCTACTGTACCGCAATTGGTGCATTGGTCTTTGCGCTATTAATGCTTTTTGCCGTTGGTTCCATTATCACAAAGCCACCCCAAAATTGGCTTGTTCCAAGATGTAGAATCTATGTTGAATCACCACTTAGCAGGGTTACTAGGACTTGGGTCTCTTTCTTGGGCGGGACACCAAATACACGTATCCTTACCAATTAACCAATTTCTCGACGCTGGAGTTGATCCTAAAGAGATCCCACTTCCTCATGAATTTATCTTGAATCGGGATCTTTTGGCTCAACTTTATCCCAGTTTTGCCGAGGGAGCAACCCCCTTTTTCACCTTGAATTGGTCAAAATACGCGAATTTTTTGAGTTTTCATGGAGGATTAGATCCAATAATAGGAGGTCTATGGCTGCCCGATATTGCTCATCATCATTTAGCTATTGCAATTCTTTTCTTGATCGTCGGTCATATATATAGGACTAACTGGGGTATTGGTCACGGCCTTAAAGATATTTTAGAGGCTCATAAAGGCCATTTACAGGCTAGGGACATAAGGGACTCTATGAAATCCTAACAACATCATGGCATGCACAATTATCTCTTAATCTAGCTATGTTAGGCTCTTCAACTATTGTTGTAGCTCACCATATGTATTCCATGCCCCCCTATCCATACCTAGCTATTAACTATGGTACACAACTTTCGTTGTTTACACATCACATGTGGATCGGTGGGTTTCTCATAGTTGGTGCTGCTGCACTTGCAACCATTTTTATGGTAAGAGACTATGATCCAACTACTCGATACAACGATCTATTAGATCGTGTACTTAGGCACCGCGATGCAATTATATCACACCTTAACTGGGTATGTATATTTCTAGGTTTTCACAGTTTTGATTTGTATATTCATAATGATACCATGAGCGCTTTAGGACGTCCCCAGATATGTTTTCAGATACCGCTATACAATTACAACCCATCTTTGCTCAATGGGTACAAAACACCCATGCTTTAGCACCTGGCGTAACAGCTCCCGGTGTAACAAGTACTAGCTTAACTTGGGGAGGTGGTGAGTTAGTAGCAATAGGCGGCAAAGTAGCTTTGTTACCTATTCCATTAGGAACTACATATTTTTTGGTCCATCACATTCATTCATTTACGATCCATGTAACTGTATTGATACTACTGAAAGGTGTTCTATTTGCTCGCAGTTCCCGTTTGATACCCAATAAAGCAAATCTCGGTTTTCATTTCCCTTGTGATGGGCTTGGAAGAGGGGGGCATGTCAAGTATTCGCCTGGGATCATGTCTTCTTAGGTCTATTCTGGATGTACAATGCAATTTCGGTAGTCATTTTCCATTTTAGTTGGAAAATGTAGTCGGATGTTTGGGGTACTATAAGCGATCAAGGGGTAGTAACTCATATCACAGGAGGGAACTTTGCACAGAGTTCCATTACTATTAAAGGGTGGCTCCGGGATTTCTTACGGGCACAGGCATCTCAGGTAATTCAGTCTTATAGTTCTTCATTATCTGTATACGGTCTTTTTTTTCTTAGGTGCTCATTTTGTCTGGGCTTTTAGTTTAATGTTTCTATTCAGTGGCCGTGGTTATTGGCAAGAACTCATTGAATCCATCGTTTGGGCTTATAGTAAATTAAAAGTTGCTTCGGCTACTCAGCCTAGAGCCTTGAGCATTGTACAAGGACGTGTTGCAGGAGTAACGCATTACCTTCTGGGTAGAATTGCCACAACATGGGCATTCTTCTTAGCAAGAATTATTGCAGTAGGATAATGACTAGGAGGATTTGAAAGGCATTATGGCATTAAGATTTCCAAGGTTTAGCCAAGGTTTAGCTCAGGACCCACTACTCGTCGTATTTGGCTTGGTATTGCTACCGTGCATGACTTTGAGAGTCATGATAATATTACTGAGGAATGTCTTTATCAAAACATTTTTGCTTCTCACTTTGGGCAGTTAGCAATAATCTTTCTGTGGATGTCCGAAAATCTATTTCATGTAGCTTGACAAGGAAATTTTGAGTCATAGATACAGGACCCTTTACATATAAGATCTATTGCTCATGCAATTGGGATCCTCATTTTGGTCAACCCGCTGTAGAAGCCTTTACTCGAGGAGGTGCTATCGGCCCAGTAAATATCGCTTATTCCGTGTTTTATCAGTGGTGGTATACAATCGGATTGTGTACCAATGAAGATCTTTATACTGGAGCTCTTTTTCTATTATTTCTTTCTGCTATATCCTTAATAGCAAGTTGGTTACACCTACAACCCAAATGGAAACCGAGCGTTTCGTGGTTCAAAAATGCCGAATCACGTCTCAATCATCATTTGTCAGGACTTTTGAGAGTAAGCTCCTTGGCTTGGACAGGACATTTAGTTCATGTCGCTATTCCCGGATCCAGGGGAGAGTACATCAAATGGAATAATTTCTTAGACGTATTACCGTATCCCCAAGGGTTGGAACCGCTTCTTACGGGCCAGTGGAATCTTTATGCCCAAAACCCTAATTCCAGTAGTCATTTGTTTGGTACCTCCTCCCAAGGGGCGGGAACTGCCATTCAACCCTTCTTGGGGATTTCATCCACAAACGCAAAGCTTATGGCTGACCGATATTGCTCATCATTATTTAGCTATTGCATTCATTTTTCTCGTTGCTGGTCATATGTATAGAACTAACTTCGGGATTGGGCATAGTATCAAAGATCTTTTAGAAGCATACACTCCTCCGGGGGGTCGATTAGGGCGTGGGCATAAGGGTCTTTATGACACAATCAACAATTCGATTCATTTTCAATTAGGTATTGCTCTAGCCTCTTTAGGGGTTATTACTTCCTTAGTAGCTCAACACATGTACTCTTTACCTGCTTATGCATTCGTAGCACAAGACTTTACTACTCAAGCTGCATTATATACTCATCACCAATACATCGCAGGGTTCATCATGACAGGAGCCTTTGCTCATGGAGCTATATTCTTCATTAGAGATTATAATCTGGAGCAGAATGAGGATAATGTATTAGCAAGAACGTTAGACCATAAAGAAGCTATCATATCTCATTTAAGTTGGGCCAGCCTCTTTCTAGGGTTCCATACCTTAGGTCTTTATGTTCATAACGACGTCATGCTCGCTTTTGGTACTCCGGAAAAACAAATATTGATCGAACCTATATTTGCCCAATGGATACAATCCGCTCATGGTAAGACTTCATACGGGTTCGATGTACTCTTATCTTCAACAACTGGACCGGCATTCAATGCAGGTCAAAGCATATGGTTACCCTGCTGGTTAAATGCTATTAATGAAATAATAATTCACTTTTCTTAACAATAGGTCCGGGAGATTTCTTAGTTCATCATGCAATTGCTCTAGGTTTGCATACAACTACATTAATTTTAGTAAAATGTGCTTTAGATGCAGTGGTTCTAAATTAATGCCAGATAAAAAGGATTTCGGTTATAGTTTCCCTTGCGACGGCTCAGGACGTGGGGGTACTTGTGATATTTCTGCTTGGGACACGTTTATTTGGCCATTTTCTGGATGTTAAATACCATTGGATGGGTCACCTTTTATTGGCATTGGAAACACATCACATTATGGCAGGGTAACGTTTCGCAATTTAATGAATCTTTCACTTATTTGATGGGGTGGTTAAGAGATTATCTATGGTTAAATTCTTCACAACTTATCAATGGATATACCCCTTTTGGTATGAATAGTTTATCGGTATGGGCGTGGATGTTTTTATTTGGGCATCTTGTTTGGGCTACTAGATTTATGTCTTAATTTCCTGGCGGGGATATTAGCAAGAATTAATTGAAACTTTAGCATGGGCTCATGAACGCACGCCTTTGGCTAATTTGATTCGATGTAGAGATAAGCCAGTGGCTCTTTCCATTGTGCAAGCAAGATTGGTTGGATTGACACACTTTTCTATAGGTTATATATTCACTTATGCAGCTTTCTTGATTGTCTCTATGTCAGGAAAATTTGGTTAATTTAGTTATTTTTTTATTTATTTTGTACTGTATCAACAACAATCTCATTTGTTTCGATGAAGAAAGGGACCCCCCTTCTTATATTTTTACATCTAGGATCCGAACTGTATCATTGATAATAATAGGAGCTGAACATTATGGCAAGAAAATGTTTGATTCAGAGGGAGAAGAAGCGGCAGAAATTGGAACAAAATATCATTTGATTCATCGATCCTCAAAAAAAGAAATAAGCAGGGTTTCGTCGTTGAGTGAAAAATGGGAAATTCATAGAAAATTGCAATCCCCACCACGTAATAGTGCACCTATACGTCTTCATCGACGTTGTTTTTTGACTGGAAGACCTAGAGCTAACTATCGAGACTTTGGACTATCCAGACACGTACTTCGAGAAATTTTAAGCACTTGGATATTCTAATTTCACACAAAAACACCAATAGATTTTAAGCTTATGTCCTTCCAAACTAATAACCATATGATTATCTATTAAATGGCATATATAGTCATTAAATCTAACACTTGAAGTGTGCAACACATGAAAGATACCATTAGCTGTGAGTGTTACATGGTAAAACAGAATGAGCATCAGGAAGATGACAGCATAGATCTGAGCATTCCTAGTACAATACAAGCAAATCCATCTCTGCTACTATAATGCAAACCATAAGGGAGCTTGCAATTTAAATTAGTTAATTGCAACTTAATTTAATTAAAATTCTATAAAATTACTAACTTGTCTTCAAAGTTATTCAGACGCTTTATTCTGGAGAATTTGAGTTGTTTTATTATTTAAAAGATCACGACTGTATTGATTCACATTTGGAGCGTTGAGATGTTTTAATTTGGATAATCTTTACTACAAATTATATCATCAAAAACATATGTTATGAGTAAAAGATGGTTTTCTTACATGCGTATGGAACATTCCCGGGAATCTCGAGTGTTATAGTCCTTTGAAATTACGATTTGATTAATGAACGCACGTCCACAAATAAACAGAAAACAAAGTACTTAATATTACAACTTTGCACATGCCATCTTGTTTTCTATTAAACTCAGTCACTAGATAAGATTATTATGTGGGTTGATGAATTTACTTATCTATCTAGCAATTATTCTCATACTTTTTCTTATCATACTATTTGAGTTAAAATTTTGTTAATTAAAAAAAATTATATACCACTCAATTAACAAGTTGTATATAATCTCACATTTTCAACTCTTTGGAAAAAATTTATTGAACTTAGAACTATTTCTAAATAGTTCTTTTCTATTCAATCTCTTAATACTTGCCATTATTACATGTGCTCGTGCATTTAATAGCTCTATTATAGCACTTTATTTACCATATCATTCAAATTAACAGTCATTTAGTTAAGATTTATACTACTCAAATTAGCATGTTATATATAATCTCACATTTCCAACTCTTTGAGGAAATATGTTAGTTTTCTCTACTTGAATATCTCCACCTCAAAAAAATTGATTATACCTAGGCTAGTTTTCCTTTTAGAGAATTCTATCATTCTATGTATAGATAAGAACACATTGTTTGTTGTAAATTTTCTTTTGTTTTTTTTTTTCTTTTTCTCCTTCAATTTTGCAAAATTTTTCTTGTTTAAACTCTGTTGTGATGAGAATCGAGAATTAAAAAAATGACAAGAAACCCATAGATAGGGAACAAGATGCAATCACCATATTCTACAGATATCCATCACTCTCAAATATTCTACAGATATCTTGCTGGAAATATAAGCTAGACTTTTTCGTATCTTGTTTGTCTCCTCGGTTTGTCAAAACACATTGAACCTAACCACAAACTTCTCGTGTTTCGAATACATTAGAGAATACTCTTCATGCAATGAGCAAAACACTTCGTATTTTATGATGTAGTCAAGGGGATGAACCTAATCTATTTATGTTGTATGAATGTATTTAATTTTGTTAATTTTCATGTTTATCTTTAGGCCCTATATAAAGGCCATGTAACTAGTTGTTTTCATCAAGTTGAATCAATAGAAATCTTCTCTCTTCTTAATATATCTTATACCCTCATTTACATAATATTTGATATCAAAAGTACACATCCTTCTTGTGTTTTGATTGTTTGCACTCCCGTTTCCTTATCAAAGTGGTATCGAAGCATCATGGCTTCCAACAACAATATGCTGCAGCCTCAACTTTCTCGTTTCATCGGCAAGAATTACAACCAATGGAGCATTCAAATAAAGGTGTTGTACCAGTCTCAAGAATTTTGAGATATCGTCGAAAGCGGAATTGTAGAACCAACTAATGTAGCAAATCTCACCCTATAAAAACTTCAAGAATTGAAGGAGAATCGTAAGAAGGATAAGAAGGCATTATTTTTCATCTACCAAGCGGTGGATGAGGTCATATTCGAGAGAATCTCGACGGTGACTTCAGCGAAGGAAGCATGGGATACACTTCATTCTTCATACAAGGGAGATGACAAGGTGAAGACAATAAGGCTACAAACTCTTCATAGTGAATTTGATATACTCAAAATAAAAGACTCGGAATCTATTGAAGATTATTTCAATCGGGTTATTTCTATTGTTAACTAATTGAAAGTGAATGGTGAGAAGATTGAAGATCAAAGAATCGTTGAGAAGATTTTATGAAGTTTGAATCGAAATTTGAGTCTACCATAGTGGCAATTAAAGAATCGAAAGATTTGTCTACACTATCTGTAGAAAGTTTATTGGGATCACTTCAATCCCATGAACTTTAGATGAAGCAATATGATTCTACTCCTCTTGAGCAAGCCTTCCAAGCACACGTCTTTTCGAGGTGGCTCCGGAGGAAGGAGAGGAAGAGATTTTAATCGTAAAAGAGAAAAAAAATCCTACTGTAGGTAGAGGCGACGGCAGATGACATCAAGCAAGTAATGAAACCCATGCATCTTTTTTTTCTTATAGAGGAAGAGAAAGAGGAAGATCTTCTTTTGGAATACCCAATGTTTTTATTGTCAAAAATATGGTCACACAATTAAATTTTGCAGGAAGAAAATTGAAGATGAGAAAAGAATCAAGCTTTATGCTCGAGGGAGAAAAAAAGAGTGAGGATGATACTCTCTTTCTCGCATGTAGTATTGAAGAAATTGCACATGATGAAGTGTGACACATCGACAGTGGATGTAGCAATCATATGACCGTAAATAAGGTGTTCGTGGACTTTCATGAATCTATTACAAGCGAGTCCACACCAGTGATGACAAGAGAATTTTCGTGAAAGGAAAGGATGATATTCTTGTGCAAACAAAGAAAGGAGCAAAGCACATTTCTAGTATTTTCTATGTTCAGGGACTCAAACTTAATCTTCTTAGTGTCAGCCAGCTTCTACTTCAAGGATTTCATGTTCATTTCAATGAAGATATGTGTGAGATCAAGGACAAGCACGATACCCTTATTATAAAGGTGAAAATGACACAAAGTAAGATGTTTTCTTTGAAGCTTAATTCTCAAATTGATTCATGCATGCATACCACTATCCAAGACAAATCATGGCTATGGCATTTTCATTTCGGGCATTTGAGTTTCAAGACCCTCTCTCATATGTGTAGCAAGAATATTGTTGAAGGCATGCTACTTAATGAACCTCAAGAGAAAGTATGTAAAGGATGCACACTTGGGAAGCATCACAAAAATTCTTTCAGTTGAAAGATCATGGAGAACATCACATCCTTTAGAGCTTGTACTTTTGAATCTTTGTGGTCCAATGCACACTACTTCGATTGGAGGTAATCTGTATTTTCTCACATTTATTAATGATTATAGTAGGAAGACATGGGTTTTCTTTCTCAAAGAATAATTAAAAGTTTATGAATATTTTAAAAGCTTCAAGGCTTTGGTTGAAACGGAAAGTGGCTTCCCATTGCAGACTCTACGTACCGATCGCGGAGGTGAATATTTTGGTGAATTTGAAGCTTTCTTGAAGGAAAATGGTATTCAGCATCAACTCACTGCTCGATATACTCCTCAACAAAATGGCATTGCTAAGAGAAAAAAATCGAACAATATAGAATTAGCTCGAAGCATGTTGAAGGCAAAAAGCATTCCAAATAATTTTTGGGCTGAATCTGTGGTATGTGCTATCTATCTTTTGAACCAAGCATCATCAAAATTGCAAGATCAAACTCCTCAAGAAGTTTAGAGTGAACATAAACCAAGCGTGACACATTTGAGAGTTTTCGGCAGCATTGCTTACTCCCATATTTCAGATGAGAGAAGAAAAAAGTTGGATGACAAATCTAAAAAATGCATCTTCGTGGGATATAGTGAATGCTCTAAGGCATACAAACTATATAGTCCCATCACAAGGAAGCTTGTTATTAACAGAGATGTAAAGTTCAATGAAGAAGCTTGGAATTGGAGTACAAATGATCCAAAAGACAAATCTATTTGTGTGGATATGGAAAAAGAAAAACAAATTCAGCATGATGATAAAGAGGTACACACTCAACCTTATTCTCTGTAAGTACACCTAGAGGGGGGTGAATAGGTGTACAGCTAATCTAATGAACAAAATGCGGAAATAAAACTTAAATTGCAACACACTTAATGTAACCAACGAGTGTAGCTGAATTCCTGGTGAAGGGCTCTGGACTAACTCCTCTTGATTCCTCTAAATAAGAATTGAGGTGCTATATGAAGCTCTCGTGGTTAAACACAAGTGAGGCACACACAAACAAGCCAAGCATATAATATATGAATGAGCAATATGAAATGATGCAAGGCACAATGTAAAAGAGAGAGAGTAAAAGAAAGTGGATCAAACGCAAACACCGAGATTTGTTTCGAGGTTCGAGCACACAGCTCTACGTCCCCGCCTTCACACAGAAAGATTTCCACTAACTTGTCCACACAGGACTCCCACACAGGGAACCTCCACTGAGGATTTGGGCAATACAATAATCGGGAGTACACAACTCCTCTCTCACCGAATACAACCTCTCACTAGAGGCAAAGCACAACCAACAAAAATCACCTCACACAAGAGGGGTAGGCACTTAGCCAAACAACAAATCAATCACCTCACACTTGAGGGATTCCAACACAAACTCCACCTCTCACTAGAGGGAGCTAAACACAATCTGCACCTCTCATAGAGTGAGCCAACCACAATATCAACCTCACAATTGAGGGATGACATAAAGCCACCATTTCAAAAATCAACCTCTACACAAGAGGGATAACACAAAGTAGGAGGGTTTACAACTGGGTGGTTTCCACAACCACAAACTAATTTTCTCAGAAAAATAAAGATCCTATAAAGAGGATAGAATGGTAAGCTCAAGTGTGAGAAAACAAAATATTTTGAATAAAGAAAATCACTTGGGAAATCTCCAAATAGATATAGAATTTTTAGACCAAAAAAAAATTCCCAAAAGACTATTTTCTTTGAAATAAAAACACTTTTAAAACAAATGAAGATCAAATCTTTGAAGCTTTAAAACTCTTTAAAACTTGTAATAAAAACACTAGAGAAGCTCTGAATTTTTGGCTCTTAAAATTTAGAGAAAACCTACTCTCAAATGGGGTATAAATAGCCCATTACAAAATCTGCCCGTTGCAGGCAGAAAGGTCAAAATTGACCTTCCGGTCGACCAGTCGGTCGACCAGCCAACGGTCAAAAATATGACCATTGAGCCTGCCGGTTGACCGCCCGGTCGATCGTGCCCAGAACTAGAGAGCAACGGCTCTCTGGCCGGTCGACCGCCCGGTCGATCGGGGCAACCCGAGAGTGGTTTGCCTTCAGTCGGTCGACCGCTCGGTCAGCTGATATGGCCTTGTGCACGTCTTGTGCACATCCGGTCGACCGTACTGATAGACTGGCTTCTGGTCCGGTCCATCGGTCTGTCGACCGCCATAGCCTGGCAGACTAAAAAGTAGGATTTGAAAATTGGGTTTTTATTATCTAATTAAATCCCATAAAATCACTAAAAAATCTACAAAAATAGTTTCAGTATAACACTTTGATATACAAACATATTTGAGTAAAATCAATCATGTTACAAAGATTTTGAACTATTTTTGTAACTTAGAAATTTTACCGAAAATCAAAATCCATATTTTCCAAAACTAGGATTTTTGAATTGAAAAATCATTTTGTCCAAAACTCATCCAAATACAAAAACATGATACTTAAATAACTTGAAGCATGTTGTATATGGATATAAACCAATATACATGAAAGATATATATATCAATATTTTTTGACATTAAATCCGAAAATACGTTTTGTTAAGATACCAAAACACCAAACTCATGAAATAAACTATCAAACTAAGTTTGTTTAAATAGTTGAAGCATACATGTATATAGAACAAATCTAATATACATTAAACCATGTAAACTTGTTTTGATTCTATCTATTCATGAAAATCAAGATTGGTTAAACTAAAACCGAAAACCAAAACCAAAACATGAAACGTGTGTGTGTTGTGAACTTGAGCATATCACACTATCTAATCTTTAACAAATGGATCTAAACTATAAACTAAACACTGTACCGAAGTCTTCTTGTAGAGCGCCGTCTCCAAGTCGACTCGATCCAAACGTGATCCATCGAGCTTGACTCCAATGAGTGCTAGATATGAACTTTGACGCTCGGGCTCTTGAATCACCATATAAAAGCTCCAAAACACCTTTGTTGAAGCTAATCGCCTACTAATATCTTGGTTAAGTATCTGAAATTAAACATCACAAGATTATTAGTAAACTATAACTACATGAGTTAATCATCATCAAAACTAGAGTGGAAGACCTCTGGGCCAACATTCTTTCCCTTTTTGATGATGACAATACTCATGGAGTTATATATGCATGGATTAAAGTTAAGCTTCAAGGAAGCTACCCCTTAGCTCATGCATAGCAATAAACAATAAATATATGCAATGAATACTAAACATGAATATGCATCAACATGTATAAAATAATGAAATGAACATGCTCTTGATACCAAACTTTTAAAATAAATTCCTTTTCCTTTTTGAAATGAACATGTTCTTAAATAGTTGCTCTTGATACTAATAAAAATTTCAATTTGAAAAAATTTATCAATAAAAGCAATAAAAGTTTTTGATACCAATCAATAAAAACTCTTGATACCAATTGAAAGATAATCAATAAAAGCTCTTGATACTAACAATAAAAATTTTAACAAAATACTTTATACCAATAAAACAAAATAACAAAATATGTTCTCTTGATACCAATATCAACAAAACATCAAATATCAAGCAAACTTTCTTGATACCAATATGAAACAAACTTTGGTATAACTTACAAATAAACATGCATATAAACTCAAATACTTCTCCCCTTTTTGTCAATCATCAACAACCCCTTTTTGTCTTAAACAAAAAAATATCAATAAGCGGTGAAATCAAATCAAAACATTATGATACCAATTGAAAAAATATATATCAATTTAGTGCATCAGATATCAATTGAAAATAAAAAAAACATACCAATTGAAAGTACATAAAACAAATATTTTTTTAATTAAAATAAACATGTCTATATTATACCAATTGAATACCAATCGAAATTGATACTATTTGAATGAAAGCATATATATATAAAAACATATATGAGTATACAAAAAGAATGTCAATAGTGATACCAATTGAAAAAAAATCCAATGATACCAATTGAAAACATAATAAGATCAAGTGTATAACTCATATTTTCTACCACCCATTTCATGCACATGTTTTAAATGGATTTTTAATAATAAGCATACAAGGCATGGTCGCCTAACCAACCATCCTTTAATGGGTAGGGGTTTTTAAAAATAAGTTTGAAAATATTTTAACACATTTGAAAACTCTACCATGTGAAGAATACGAACTAGTTATATGAAAAAAATTGAAAACTAGTACGAAATCCTTCAAGCAAGGAATGAAACAAGAATATATTCCATGAAAAACATGTAAATCACATGATCACCAAACACTCAAATCTATAAAGCACATATTATACTCATAAAAACAAAATCATGAGAAAACATTAGATAGTGAGTGTATAAGGGTTGTGAAACATATTATCATGAAACTAGGCAATTAAGCTCAAAATGAAATTGCTTAAAAAACATGAAATCATCAAAACAATTTAATCTTCAAGGCATATGTATGTCTTGTACAAACTAAAGAATACATACATATCCAAACATAACGAGTCCACAAAAGTATATGCATGAAGGCAAGTGGCTCAAGGATGTATATGTATAACAATTAGTTTGGACAAAATAGACATATACATGAAGTTAAATATAAACATGAAAACATGTACAAAATGGGAATACAAGTCAAAATGTATGAATCATCAAAACTAGGCTATACTAGTACATCTAATAAGTACAAATGAGCATTCAAGTACAAACACATAATAATCTATTTGTGGCTCACTAGTTGTACAAGTATATATCCAAGTTTTAATGAAAACTAACATTTAAACATGTAATCAGAACATGAAGCATAGAAATCAAAACAAAAACTCATATGATCATTATGTAAATGAACATGCATTAGAGCTAGGACATACAGATTAGTTAAAATAAATGTGAGAATACAAGATATAAGTCCATATTAAACATGAATGTCTCAAATATTAATCATGCATGTCATAGGACTGATAAACATGACATATGGCATAATGAATATTAAACAAGACATGCTATAAATGAATGATCTAAAAGCATGCAAACATAAATAAGGAGTAAGAGATAGTTACCAAAACCATGAGGGCAACTCTCCATGTCTCCAAAATAAGGTGGTCCTCCCACCAAACTCCCCTTGAAAGTGATGCATCTAAATTTGTCACCATTAAGCTCGGACGCATCCACCTCAAGGCACCATCACTCTCACGTCATGCAAGAGCCCACACCTACATCAAATAACATAGGGGTGGTCTTTGGTACCCATACTCTTTTGGGTCCATGGGGGTTCGCTCCTTTCCTAACCCAAACAAACTTAGTTGCTAAATTTGAATCATGTATATGATCATAAAAAAACTTAGCAAGGTGGCCCTTACGTCGACAATGTGCACATGTGTACACATGAGCATACATAGTGTTGTGTGCATGAACGTGGATTGCATGTGTATGCCGTGGTTTGTGTGCATGCATAAGAGGAACTTATTTCTTTCGAAACATAGATTCTAACCGTGAGTGGTTCAAAGCACAATGGCTCAAAGTGGAGCCCAAACAATCTACACTCTTCTTTAACAAACATATATCATCATCAATCCTAGAAGAAGGGTGCATGCAATAGGTAAGCTAGATGAAGAAGCTACACTAGCATGGCAAACATGTGTGTCAAAATCATTTTTCAAAATAATATTCTTCTTCTTAGAAACCAAATCTAATTCTTTTGAAATAGAAATGATTTTGTTTTTCAAAGAATCATTTTCTTTTAAAACAAAGTCATGTTTTGAAGATAAGATCTCATTATTCTTTAAAGCATTTTCACAATCATTTTTTGTTTTCAAATTTTGTTTTCATTAAGGGCAAGTGCAAGTTGGGATTTAAGTGAGTCAAGTTCACTTAAAATCTCATCCCTCTCCTGCAAAGCAATCTCAAGTCTAGAAAATAAATTTTATTTTCTTCTTTTAGACCAAAATTATCCTTTTTCAAAAGTTTATATTTTGAAATCAAATTTTCACAATTTTCTGTAAGTTCATCATTCAAGGCTTGTGCATCCATACAATCATTGCAATGAGAACTAGTGCTAACATCTAGTTGAGCGTCCGAATGTACCTCAAGGGAGTCATTCCCTTGGACCATGAAGCAACGTTCGTCGGACTCGTCTCGATTAGATCTCCTCTTCTTATTTATAAGCGTTGGTAGCTCGAGAGATGTCAAAATGTTCCACACTGCAAACGCGGAATCATAGTGAGAAAACACATGTAAATATTTTTTATCAAGGGATGCTCTAAGTGCCTTAAGTGCTTGTGCATTAGCCTCTATATGCTTGCTATCACTAAGGTAGGATTTCTTGGTAATGGCAAGGTAAACTTTATAACCTAGGGCTTTCAAATGACAACTCATCATAACCTTCCATATATCAAGTCTAGAGATATCAAACATGGGAGGGCTATCCATGAGTGCAAACTATATGTGTGCAAGTGCAAATACAAATGTAGATTAGCAAAACTAAGATCACACTCCTAGGTGGTTAAACTAAATATCAGGAGCGTAGGGCGTAGGCTCTGATACCAATTATAAGTACACCTAGAGGGGGGTGAATAGGTGTACGACTAATCTAATGAACAAAATGCGACAATTAAAACTTAAATTGCAACACACTTAATGTAACCAACGAGTGTAGCTGAATTCCCGGTGAAGGGCTCTGGACTAACTCCTCTTGATTCCTCTGAATAGAGTTGAGGTGCTATATGAAGCTCTCGTGGTTAAACACAAGTAAGGCACACATAAACAAGCCAAGCGTATAATATATGAATGAGCAATATGAAATGATGCAAGGCACAATGTAAAAGAGAGAGAGAGAGTAAGAGAAAGTGGATCAAACGCAAACATTGAGATTTATTTCGAGGTTCGAGCATACACCTCTACGTCCCCGCCTTCACACAGAAGGATTTTCATTAACTTGTCCACACAGGACTCCCACACAGGGAACCTCCACTGAGGATTTGGACAATACAATAACCGGGAGTACACAACTCCTCTCTCAACTGAATACAACCTCTCACTAGAGGTAATGTACAAATAACACAAAAATCATCTCACACAAGAGGGGTAGGCACTTAGCCAAACAACAAATCAATCACCTCACACTTGAGGAATTCCAACACAAACTCCACCTCTCACTAGAGGGAGCTAAAACAATCTCCACCTCTCACTAGAGGGAGCCAACCACAATATCAACCTCACAATTGAGGGATAGGCACAAAGTTACCACTCCAAAAATCAACCTCTACACAAGAGGGATAGCACAAAGTAGGAGGGTTTACAACTTGGTGGTTTTCACAACCACAAGCTAATTTTCTTACAAAAATAAAGATCCTATAGAGAGGATAGAATGGTAAGCTCAAGTGTGAGAAAACAAAATGTTTGGACAAAGAAAATCACTTGAGAAATCTCCAAATAGATATAGAATTTTAGACCAAAAACAAATTCCCAAAAGACTATTTTCTTTAAAATAAAAACACTTTTAAAACAAATGAAGATCAAATCTTTGAAGCTCTAAAACTCTTTAAAACTTGTAATAAAAACACTAGAGAAGCTCTGAATTTTTGGCTCTTAAAACTTAGAGAAAACCTACACTCAAATGGGGTATACATAGCCCATTACAAAATCTGCCCGTTGGTAGGCAGAAAGGTCAAAATTGACCTTCCGGGGCCAACGGTCAAAACTATGACCGTTGAGCCTGCCGGTCAACCGCCCGGTCGACCGTGCCCAGAACCAGAGAGCAACGGCTCTATGGTCGGTCGACCGCCCGGTCGACCGGGGCAACCCGAGAGTGGGTTGCCTTCAGTCGGTCGACCGTTCGGTCGACCGGCCAACTGATATGGCCTTGTGCACGTCTTGTACACATCCGTTCGACCGGCTCCTGGTCCGGTCGACCGGCTCGGTCGACCGCCAGAGCTTGGCAGACTGAAAAACAGGATTTGAAAACTGCATTTTTATTATCTAATTAAATCCCATAAAATCTCTAAAAATCCACAAAAATAGTTTTAGTATAACACTTTGATATACAAACATGTTTGAGTAAAATCAAACAATGTTACAAATATTTTGAACTATTTTGTAACTTAGAAATTTTACCAAAAACCAAAATCCGTATTTTCCAAAACTAGGATATTTGAATTGAAAAATCGTTTTGTCCAAAACTCATCCAAATACAAAAACATGATACTTAAACAACTTGAAGCATGTTGTATATAGATATAATCCAATATACATAAAAGATATATATCTCAATATTTTTTGACATTAAATCCAAAAATATGTTTTGTTAAGATACCAAAACACCAAACTCATGAAATAGACTATCAAACTAAGTTTGTTTAAATAGTTGAAGTATACATATATATAGAACAAATCTAATATACATTAAACCATGTAAACTTGTTTTGATTCTATCTATTCATGAAACCAAGATCGGTTAAACTAAAAGCCAAAAACCAAAACCAAAACATGAAACGTGTGTGTTTTGTGAACTTGAGCATATCACACTATCTAATCTTTAACAAATGGATCTAAACTATAAACTAAACACTGTACCGAAGTCTTCTTGTAGAGCGTCATCTCCAAGTCGACTCGATCCAAACGTGATCCATCGAGCTTGACTCCAATGAGTGCTAGATATAAACTTTGACGCTCGGGCTCTTGAATCACCATGTGAAAACTCCAAAACACCTTTGTTAAAGCTAATCACTTACTAATATCTTGGTTAAGTTTGAAACTAAACATCACAAGATTATTAGTAAACTATAACTACATGAGTTAATCATCATCAAAACTAGAGTGGAAGGCCTCTGGGCCAACATTCTCCTCATTCTTCTTCACCTTTGGCTCCACCACTCTCGTCTTTGTCATCTATGTCTTCACCGACAAATTCAAGTTCTCCTCCCCGAAAAACAAAGAGCCTGAGAGAGATTTATGAAGATTCAAGAAAACATCTGAATGAAGACTTGGTGAATTTTGTTATATTTGCTGATGCGGATCCGATTTCTTTTGAAGATGCTTCAAATAAAAAGAAGTGGAGGAGTGCTATAGATCAAGAAATTGATGCCATCCAAAGAAACAAAACATGAGAGCTTGTGGAGCTTCCAAGAGGGAAAAAATCATTGATGTGAAGTGGGTCTACAAGACCAAGCTGAATTCACAAGATGAAGTGGATAAATACAAGGCTCGTTTGGTGGTGAAGGTTACGAACAAAAATTTAGTATTGATTACCGAAAAGTATTTGCCCCGATTGCTCATCTGGAAACTATAAGAATTGTACTAGCTTTATCGGTACAAAGAGGATGAAAATTTTATCAATTGGATGTCAAATCAGCATTCTTAAAATGGTTTTCTAGAAGAAGAGGTCTATGTGAACCAGTCACCTGGTTATGTGAAGAAAGATGAAGAAAATAAGGTGTGTCATTTGAAGAAAGTATTATATGGACTCAAGCAAGCACCGAGAGCATGATATAGTCGCATCGATGGATACTTTATGAAGAATGGTTTCAAAAAGTGTCCTTTTGAACATACTCATTACATCAAAAACGGTTGTCAAGTTAAATTCTTGATGGTTTCCTTATATGTTGATGATCTTATTTTTACTAGCAATTCTACAAGCATGTGTGATGAATTCAAGAGAAATTTAATATGTGAATTTGAGATGACCGATATGGGTCTACTTCATTTCTTTCTTGGAATTGAGGTCAAGCAACAAGAAGATAGTGTTGGCCCAAAGGCCTTCCACTCTAGTTTTGATGATGATTAACTCATGTAGTTATGTTTACTAATAATCTTGTGTTGTTTAAGTTTCAGATCTTTAACCAAGATATTAGTTGGTGATTAGCTTCAACAAGGAGTTTAGAAGCTATTCATAATGATTTCAGGGCCAAAGCTTCAAGATCACACATTGCCTAGCCCATGGATGGAGTTTTGGAGCAAGTCTACTTGAAGATGAAGATCGTCAAGAAGACTTAGGTATCCATAATTTAGATAGTGTGTTTTAGATCCATTTGTAAAGCTTAGTATAGTTGATATGCTAAGTGCACAACACACACGTTTTCATGATTTGGATTTTGGTTTTCATGGATAGTAGATCAAAACAAGTTTACTTTATTTCTATGTATATTAGATATGTTCTAGATATACATACATGCTTTAAAGTTACTAGACAAACTTATTTTGACTATCCTATTCATGTTTTGGAAAAATCAAGTTTGACAAAAATACAAGTTTTTTTTTTGATAAAATTTGCAAGACTCAAAAATGAATTTAATATGTTGATACATGTCTTGAAACTTTTATCACTTGTTTGAGTTTTGATATAAAATGATAAAAATATTTTTGGTAATTTTTAGAAGTATTAAAAGATTTTTATAAAATATTTTTCCCAAAGTTTTCAAACTCAATTTTCAGGTCCAGGACTCAACCAGTCGACTAAGCCAGGTTATTAGTCGACTTGGCTGATGTCCGGTCGACCGGGCCAGTCGACTGGACGTGCACAGATCTGTGCACGTTTGGAGTCCCTGGGACGGTCGACCGGGTCTGAGAGCTCTGCTCTCGGGTTGTTTGGGTCGACCGTTCCAGTCGACCGGTATGAGAGCTCTGCTCTCTGTTTTTCTGGGTCGACCGGGCCGGTCGACCGCAGTTGCCCAACGGTCATATTTCTGACTGTTGGCGGTCGACCGGGTCGGTCGACCGGTAGCTTGTCAGGCTGTCAGCTCAGCCTAACGGCTAGTTTTCTGATGGGCCTATATAAACCCCATCTCTTTGGGGATTTTGGTCAAGTTTTTGAAGAGAAAAAATTCTGGTTTTCTGAAGTGTTAAAACAAGTTTTTCAAAAGTGTTTGGGGCTTTAATCTTTCAATCTTTATTGTTTTAGGTTTTTGGAAAAATCAAAGAACAGAATATTTTGGGAGATTTGTCTTGGTTTTCATTATATATCTTTTGCAAGAATTTTCCCAAGTATTTTTCTTTGTTGCTTGTTTTCCAAACACCTAGTTTTTCACACTTGAGCTATCTTCTATCCTAATCTATTTAGGATCTTGTTTTTGTGGAAAAGAAAAGAAAGAAAAGAGAGTTTTGAGGTTGTTGTTGTAACCTCTAAGTTGTACACCCTTATTCTTGTTGTATCCCTCTTCGGTAGAGGTGATCGGGTGATTGGTTTGTATCCCTCAAGTGTGAGGTGATTGAGTTTGGTTGTAAACCCTCTTCGGTAGAGGTGTTGGTTGTTGTTGTTGTTGTGTTTGGCTACGGGCCTACCCCTCGGTTGTGAGGTGGTCGTTTGAGAGAGAAGTTAGCTACTCCATTGTTGTACAAATCCTTCTCGGTGAAGGTTCCCTCGGTGGGAGTCCTCGGTGGACGGTATAGTGGATTGGAAATCCTACACGGTGGTGTAGGCGGGGATGTAGAGCAAGGGTGCTCGAACCTCGGAACATATCTTTGTGTTTGCGTTTGATCCACTTGTCTCTAAACTCTCTCTCTTTACATTTGTGCAAAGCATCATACTTCATTCATATCATATTTGCTTGTGTTGAGCATAATTCATCTTGTCATATCATATTTATTTGCTTGTGTTGTGCCTTGCCTAATTCATATTGCTATATCCTTGATTGCTTGGCTTGATTGTGTGTGCACATTGCTTGGATTGCTTGTGTGTGTGTGCCCAACTTATACTCATCCAACAAGAGCTTCACATAGCGCCTCAACCCATTTCAAGGGGAATCAAGGGGAGTTAGTCCAGAGCCTCACAAGGGGAATTCGGCTACACTTGTTGTATTGTATTAGTTTGTGCATAATTTGCTTTAGCTTCCGCATTTAGCGCACTTAGTTTTGCAATTAGTTCTAGATTAGCAATAACAGCTATTCACCCCCCCTCTAGGTGTTTTTTTTCAATTGGTATCAGAGCTAGTGCTCCTGATACTTAGGCTTAACATCCTAGGAGTGAGATCCATTTGCTTGCTAATCTATTGTTTGCATTTGCTTGTTTGCACACATATAGTTTTCCATGGCCTTCATGACCCCACCTATGTATGACCTTTCCAACATTCATGTTTGGAAGATTAGGATGACCGTTTATTTACAAATCCTAGGTCATAAAGTTTATCTTGCTATTACCAAGGAATCCTTCCTTAGTGATCGCAATCATATAGGGGCCAATGCACAAGCCCTAGAGGCCATTAGACGCACATTACCTAAAGATTATCTTATGTGTGTTTCTAACATTGACTCCGCCTTTGCAGTGTGGAACAAATTGACAACAACCACCACCACCTCCGAGCTTCAAGTGCAAATTCAAGAAGAGGAATCTAGTGGAGAATCCGATTCACAATGCTTCATGGTCCAAGGGAATGACTCCCTTGAGGTACATTCGGAACCCCACTTAGATAGTGATGATTGCTTTAGTTCTTCATGTGATAATTTTGATGCCCATGCTCTAAATGAAGAACTTTCTATTGTTTGTGAAAAATTAATAGAAAATTATAAGATTTTGAAAAAGAAAAGTCTAGAAATTGAAAAAGAAAATAAGAGTTTGCATTCTAGACTTGATTGTGTTTTGCAAGAGAAGGTTGAGGTCTATAATGAAAGAGATGCATTAAGATCTCAATTGGAACTTGCACTTAAAGAAAATAACGTTTTGAAGTCTAAAAATTATTGCCATGCTATTTTGAAGAAAAATAAAAATTTGTCTTCAAAAGTTGATTTTGTTTTAAAAGAAAATGATTCTTTGAAAATTAAGATTGGTTCAATTTCTAAAGATTTAGAAATGTGTTTAAAGAAAATGTTGTTTTACAAAATAAAATTGATGCACATGTTTGCCATGCTAGTGTAGCTTCTTCATCTAGTCTACCTAATGCATGTACCTCTTCTTCTAGGATTAATGATGATATTTGTATGTTAAAGAAGAGAGTAGATTGTTTGGGCTCCACTATGAGCCAATGTGCCATGAACCACACTCGCTTGGAAACCTTGGTTCGTAAGAAACAAGTTCCAACTTTTATGCATGCACACCCTCCACGGCATACACATGCTCCACACTGACACCATCAACACATGTATGCTCATGTGTACACATGTACACATTGTGGCCGAAAAGGCCATCTTGCTAAATTTTGCTATGATCGTTTACATATTGAGAATTTAGCAAAGAAGTTTGTTTGGGTTAGAGAAGGTACTAACCCCCTTGGACCCAAGAAGATATGGGTACCAAAGACCACCCCTCCTATTATTTTTGATGTAGGTGTGGGCTCTCACATGACGTGAGAGTGATGACACCTTGGAGTGGATGCGTTCCGGACTTAAAGGAGATCAATTGGATGATCACTTTCAAGGGAAAGTTTGGTGGAGAGGACCACCTTTGTTTTGGAGAAATAGAGCCGTGCCCTCATTGGTTTTGGTATCGAATCTCTAACTCCTTGTGTTTACATGCTTTCCATGTTTATCTTTCATAGCATGATTTGATGTTTAGTGATCATCTTGAATATGTCATGTTGATTAGATTAGTGTTATACTTATTAGTTGGTTGAAACATCCATGTTTTATATGGACTTATATTTTTGTGTTTTCACCTTGGAAAAACTAATTTGTATGACCTAGATCTAATGCACATGCATGTACATATTGATCATATATGTGTTGCATTTCATATTGATGTTTTATAGCATGTTTTCATTGTCTATGGATTAGTGTGTAAATGCCATGATTATTAGATCCTTGACATACATATATAGTATTTGAGACACACATGCTTGTATGAACCCATTCTTAGTGTTCTCACTTTTGTTTAAGCTATAATGTACATCATGATTCTAATACATGTGAATTTACATAATAATCATGTTTTTAGTTTTATCATGGTGATTTCTTTATTGTGTTTTGATGCTTCATGTTAAGATTACTTGTTTAGATGATAGTTTTCATTAAAACTAGGATTTATACTTGTACATATAGTGGGCCGCAAATAAATTTATATATGTTTGGGCTTGATTGCTTATTTGAACCCATTAGATGTGCTAGTATAGTCTAGTTTTGATGATTCATACATTTTAAACTTGTATTCCCATTTTGGATTTGTTTTATGAGTTTTTCACTTCATGTATATGGTTGTATTGCCAAACTTTAAGATATACATGTATACCTCTTGAGTCATTTGCCTTTCATGCAAATCTATATATATGGACTCAATTGTGTTTAGGGATATGTATGCATACTTCTTGTGTTGACAATTCATACATATACCATGAAATGAAATTTGTTTTGGTGAAGTTTTTCTTGATTTTGTGTTTAATTGTTTAACTTCATGTATATGTCTTTCTTGTCCAAACTATTAGATATACATGTTTATCCTTTTGAGCCACGTGCCTTCATGCATATACACTTTGTGGACTCGTTGTGTTTTGGATATGTATGTATACTTTAGTTTGTATTAGACATACATATGCCATGAAAGTTAAATAAGTTTTGATGATTTTCGTGTTTTCAATGTCTAAGGAATAATTGAGCTTAATGAAAAATTTTCATGATTATGATATTCACACTTTATTAGTACACTCACATTTCTTATTTACTCATGTTTTTTGTTTTCATGAGTTATATTTATGCTTAATTGACTTGAGTGTTTGATATCATGTGGATCTCATGTTTCATGAAAAATAATTTTGTTTTATTCCTTGCTTGAAGGATTTCGTACTAGTTTAAGAGATTTTCCATTTAACTAGTTACGGTATTCTTCACTATGGTAGTGATTTTCACACAAAGCTTATTTTCAAATCTATTTTTGAAAACCCCTACCATCAATGGGCGGATGGATGGGAGATCATGGTCTTGTATGCTTTAAAATGAAAATCATTTAAAACTTGAATCTTGATTGGGAGGTATTGTAATATGATGTATACACTTGAACTCATTGCTATGTCAATTGGCATCATTGAACTCTTTCAATTGGTATCATTTTGATCTTTTTGTATACTCGTATGTTTATTGTGTATGTATATTTTCAATTGGTATCATCTATTGGTGATTGGTACTCATTCTATTTCATACACATTTTATTTGTGCTTAAGATATATTTTTTTACAAAATCTTGTTTATGCTAGTGCTTGAGCTTCAATTTTGTTTCAATTGATTACTTTTAAATTGATATCAAGCTCATGCATTCTTTTAGTTGGTATTTCATAAAGGGGGAGAAAATTTAGTTTAGTCTTTCAATTGGTGATTCTTCATTTGATATTTGGTTCCCACTCCCTTACTTTATGATTGAGAATTTCATATTGGTATCATATGTTTAATATGAAAATTATTTACAATTGGTATCAAATTTTGTTTAGACATTCAAAATTTATTATATTTAAATTTCAATTGATAATCAAGATATTTCATGTGTTTTTGCTTAAAATTGGTATCTAAAAAAAAAAAATTTAAAAAATACAAAAGTTTTGATTTGTATTGACTATATGCATATAGATTCATGATGAGTGTATCTTGTATTGAAGAGCTTAACATCTCTTCGTTATGTGGTACACGTGTGTAGGATGAGCTTCACATCTCCTCTTATGCATTACATAATATGTGTTATGTGAGTTAGGGCTTGTCATCCCTTCTTCATGTAATGCATATGTGTAGGGAAGCTAACTTAGCGTCTTCCTCTTCATGAATGTATATCGCATATAAATCTTTATTGATTGATTTGTTTCACCCCTTCTTGATCTTTTTGTTTTTGACAAAAAGGGGGAGAAAAATTTGTTTGATTTTATTTTACTTTGTTTACCCCTTTGTTGATGATTGACAAAAAGGGGGAGAATTATTTGAGAGTTTAACATGTTTTTATATATGCATACTTATGTTTTTGCATATATTAAGTTTTATTGGTAAGTATTAAGTTTTTATTGGTATCTAGAGCATCTAGTGTTTTTGTTGTTAATGCTTTATTAATTTAATTGGTAACTAGAGCTTCTAGAACATGTGTTTGTGTTTTATGCATATTGATGCATACATGTTTATGTACATTCATTGCATATATTTTATTTATTTGTCTATGCATGAGTTAAGGGGAGCTTCTTTGAAGCTTAACTTTAATCCATGCATATATAACTCCATGAGTTTTGTCATCATCAAAAAGGGGGAGATTGTTGGCCCAAAGGCCTTCCACTCTAGTTTTGATGATGATTAACTCATGTAGTTATGTTTACTAATAATCTTGTGTTGTTTAAATTTCAGATCTTTAACCAAGATATTAGTTGGTGATTAGCTTCAACAAGGAGTTTAGAAGCTATTCATAATGATTTCAGGGCCAAAGCTTCAAGATCACACATTGCCTAGCCCATGGATGGAGTTTTGGAGCAAGTCTACTTGAAGATGAAGATCGTCAAGAAGACTTAGGTATCCATAGTTTAGATAGTGTGTTTTAGATCCATTTGTAAAGCTTAGTATAGTTGATATGCTCAAGTGCACAACACACACGTTTTCATGATTTGGATTTTGGTTTTCATAGATAGTAGATCAAAACAAGTTTACTTTATTTCTATGTATATTAGATATGTTCTAGATATACATACATGCTTTAAAGTTACTAGACAAACTTATTTTGACTATCCTATTCATGTTTTGGAAAAATCAAGTTTGACAAAAATACAAGTTTTGTTTTTTTGATAAAATTTGCAAGACTCAAAATGAATTGAATATGTTGATACATGTCTTGAAACTTTTATCACTTGTTTGAGTTTTGATACAAAATGATAAAAATATTTTTGGTGATTTTTAGAAGTATTAAAAGATTTTTATAAAATATTTTTCCCAAAGTTTTCAAACTCAGTTTTCAGGTCCAGGACTCAACCAGTCGACTAAGCCAGGTTATTAGTCGACTTGGCTGATGTCTGGTCGACCGGGCCAGTCGACCGGACGTGCACAGATCTGTGCACGTTTGGAGTCCCTAGGACGGTCGACCGAGCCGGTCGACCGGGTCTGAGAGCTCTGCTCTCGGGTTGTTTGGGCGACCGTTCCGGTCGACCGGTATGAGAGCTCTGCTCTCTGTTTTTTTGGGTCGACCGGGCCGGTCGACCGCAGTTGCCCAACGGTCATATTTCTGACCGTTGGCGGTCGACCGGGTCGGTCGACCGGCAGCCTGTCAGGCTGCCAGCTCAGCCTAACGGCTAGTTTTCTGATGGGCCTATATAAACCCCATCTCTTTGGGGATTTTGGCCAAGTTTTTGAAGAGAAAAAATTCTGGTTTTCTGAAGTGTTAAAACAAGTTTTTCAAAAGTGTTTGGGGCTTTAATCTTTCAATCTTTATTGTTTTAGGTTTTTGGAAAAATCAAAGAACAGAATATTTTGGGAGATTTGTCTTGGTTTTCATTCTATATCTTTTGCAAGAATTTTCCCAAGTGTTTTTCTTTGTTGCTTGTTTTCCAAACACCTAGTTTTCCACACTTGAGCTATCTTCTATCCTAATCTATTTAGGATCTTGTTTTTGTGGAAAAGAAAAGAAAGAAAAGAGAGAGTTTTGAGGTTGTTGTTGTAACCTCTAAGTTGTACACCCTTATTCTTGTTGTATCCCTCTTCGGTAGAGGTGATCGGGTGATTGGTTTGTATCCCTCAAGTGTGAGGTGATTGAGTTTGGTTGTAAACCCTCTTCGGTAGAGGTGTTGGTTGTTGTTGTTGTTGTATTTGGCTACGGGCCTACCCCTCGGTTGTGAGGTGGTCGTTTGAGAGAGAAGTTAGCTACTCCATTGTTGTACAAATCCTTCTCGGTGAAGGTTCCCTCGGTGGGAGTCCTCGGTGGACGGTATAGTGGATTGGAAATCCTACACGGTGGTGTAGGCGGAGATGTAGAGCAAGGGTGCTCGAACCTCGGAATATATCTTTGTGTTTGCGTTTGATCCACTTGTCTCTAAACTCTCTCTCTTTACATTTGTGCAAAGCATCATACTTCATTCATATCATATTTGCTTGTGTTGAGCATAATTCATCTTGTCATATCATATTTATTTGCTTGTGTTGTGCCTTGCCTAATCCATATTGCTATATCCTTGATTGCTTGGCTTGATTGTGTGTGCACATTGCTTGGATTGCTTGTGTGTGTGTGCCCAACTTATACTCATCCAACAAGAGCTTCACATAGCGCCTCAACCCATTTCAAGGGGAATCAAGGGGAGTTAGTCCAGAGCCTCGCAAGGGGAATTCGGTTACACTTGTTGTATTGTATTAGTTTGTGCATAATTTGCTTTAACTTCCGCATTTAGCGCACTTAGTTTTGCAATTAGTTCTAGATTAGCAATAACACCTATTCACCCCCCCACCCTCTAGGTGTTTTTTTTTCAGATAGTATATTCTTTTCACAAAAGAAGTATGCAAATGATATTTTGAAAAGATTTAAAATGAAGTGCAACACCTCCATGCACTCCGATGGAGGTTGGTTTGAAGCTTAGCAAATCTGAAAATGAAGAAAGTATTGATGGAATTATCTATCGAAGTCTTATTGGTAGTCTTATGTACTTGAGCAATAAGACCGGATCTTATGTTCGCTGTAAGCATGCTTAATCGATTCATAGAATCACCAAGGAAAAGCCATTAGGAAGCGAGAAAAAGGTTCTAAGGTATCTTTGTGGAACCATCAATGAAGGCATACATTATAAAAGAGTGAAAGATTCAACTTTGATTGGCTATTGTGATAGTGATTGGGGCGGAAGTGTTGATGATTGCAGACGCACTTCCGGTTATTCTTTTCATATTGGTTCAGGTGCAATCTCATGGGCATCTAAGAAGCAAAGTATTGTTGCGCTTTCTACAGCAGAAGCAGAGTATATTTCATTGACATTAGCTTCGTGTCAAGCACTCTGGATTAGGTGGATCTTGAGCGAACTCAACCATGAGCAAGTTGAAGGAACTACATTGTTTTGTGATAATAGTTCAATTATTTCTCTTATAAAGAATCCTGTTTTTCATGGGAAAAGCAAACATATAAGGATCAAGTATCACTTCATTCGTGACTTAGTAAAACATGATGAGATCAATGTCATGCATTGCAAAACACAAGAATAAATTGCTGACATCTTTACAAAAAGCTTTGAAGTATGACGTTTTTAAGAAGATGAAGGAAAATTTGGCATAGTGGTAATCTAGCTTAAGGAAGGCTGTTGGAAATATAAGCTAGACTTTTTCGTATCTCGTTTGTCTCCTTGATTTCTCAAGACACATTGAAGCTAACTATAAACTTCTCGTGTTCTGGATACATTGGAGAATACTCTTTATGCAATGAACAAAACACTTCGTATTTTGTGATGTAGTCAAGAGAATGAATCTAATCTATTTATGTTCTATGAATGTATTTAATTTTGTTGATTTTCATTTTTATCTTTAGGCCCTATATAAAAGCCATGTAACTACTTTTCATCAAGTTGAATCAATAAAAATCTTCTCTTCCTAATATATCTTATAGCCTCATTTGCATAATATTTGATATCAAGAGTACACACCCCTCTTGTGTTTTGATTGTTTGTACTCCCGTTTTCTTATCATGTCCATCACTCGAAGTAAATCACAACTTAGATACACAGGTATTATTTTTGTATAGTACTTCATAGTTAATGTTTTCATCAAAGACGATCCATGTGAACCATAGCACTCTTATCTAACTTGCTATTTCTTTGAAATCATAGAAAGTTTACTGATTTAAGCGTGGAAAAAAAAATAAAGTTTACTGATTTCAATATTGAAACTCTGCATGCTTTTTGTTTATTATTATTATTATTTTGTGTGTTTTAACTTGAGGTTATCTTCAATCCTATCAACAATTATAATTATCTGTCAGCTGTCAAATGTAATGGTTGTTCTTTGATTCTCAACTATATCTTCCTCTTTGATGATTTCTGTTAGCCTTGAAAGTACAAAGTGGGGTTTATGAGGCATTTATTTGCATTTTGGGGTTTGTTCGTATTGTCTCTTTAAATCTTGGGATTGGAAATTTTCTTCTTGGAGTAAAGCCAAGCCTTTATTTTGGACATGATTCATCATCATCATTAACTAAGCTATGCAGTTTGTTTCTTCTTGTGCCCTGACAACACCCCTTCCCTTACCCTCCTCCTCCTCCTCCTCTTTGCTGGCTAGTACATGAGAGTTATTGTCACCTTAAAAGATGATCCATGTTATTCATATTATTCTAAAATCTGATTTAATAGTTATTTCTATGTATGCTAGAATTTTAACCTATTGGTGTTAATATAGATAAAATATATTGGTCTTTATTTATTTCTCTTTTGTGATTTAATTTGATGTTCTCTTCAATCCTATCAATAAACAGTACGTACCTGTCACAATCTCTAGTTGTTCTTTGATGTTTAACCATATCTGTCTTTTATGATTTGGTTAGCCCAGAAAATAAGATATTGATTTATAAGGTATGTCATCAGACTTTGGATGCATGCTCATACGGTCTTGTAATACTGAATTGGAAAATTTATTCTTGGTTGAGCCTTGTTTCTAACTTGACTTTATATCGGTCATTATCCACCATGTCTAGGCCAATTTAGCATATAGTGTCATCATCACCACCATCATGTCCATTTGTGATTTATAGTGAAAATAGCAAATTTCAGTTGCATTGAAACAAGGTAAACTGCATAAATGAAAGAAAGAACCAGTAAGGGGCAATAAAAAGCCTTTATTTGATAAGGATCTATCAATTATTTAATAGCCATATACAAATTTACATTTTTCACAAGTGCTTATCATTGGTCATAAAGGATGCAATCACAATATTTCATAATAATTTAACTAATGAATTCACTCCTCTTTAAAGACATACTTGTTGGTCATATAGGATGCAATCACAATATTTCACAATAATTTACGAATGAATTCACTCCTCTTTAAAGACATTCTTGTTGATGTGGGACAGATGGTGAATTTAGGGTTCGTGAATGGGATTTTGGTGGAAGTGGGGAAGAACAGGGATTTGGGAATTGAATGTGATCATTGATCGCAATCTGAATCTTGGCTTCACCGCCTAATTCGATTAATCCATGAGATTAAATCAAACCACAAATTTTCATTGGAAACAAATTTTAATTCAATTCATCCTTCCTTTCAAAATTCATTACATGGCTATATATGGTCTATAATACGTGCACTATACGTGCAATTATTGATAAACTCAAATCTATCCAAATCAAATTTGAATAACTCCTAAATCTCAACAAAACCTATCCAAATCTAATTTAAATAAAAATCCTAAATCCTACTAAATATGAACTATTTGATTCTCCCATCATTCTCCCTGACTTGAAACATTCATCCCAATGAATATAGTGGTAGGTACAAGATACGCACAACCGGGTCGAAACCGCATCACGAATCCTCAAGGTGATCGGAGAATCAGCAATGATACATCATGACTAAACCAAGATGGTGGAGGTAAAACTAGCTTTCATGACAAACTAGCTAAAGTTACAATAGCTCAAACCTGATACGTGCAACATAACAATGCAATTCAGCTCAATGAAACTAACCTACATATCTAGACATCAATCTCCTGTGATCGTCTCCTGTAGAAAGATCTGCAACGTGTCATAGACGTCGGGCGATCTCAAGATCATAGCTGTCAAAGATCACACTAGCTCCATGGCAGGCTTTACTGAAAGTTCCACAAGAGTATCAATATGAGACTCTTCCACTTCTGGCTCTAGTTCTGCCTCATCAACTTCTGATCTGGCTCATCAATAACTTCTGGCTCGACGAGCACTGAACGCTCAGGATCTGACTCCTCAATAGTTTCTGGCTCTGACTTATCACTTCTGGTTCTGGCTCATCAACTATTTTTGACTCTTTGTAATCTGCCTCAGATGAATAAAGGTGTGGAGCATATAAAGTATGAAGATCTTTAAAATAAACCAACATCGATAGTCGATATGGCTGCCTTTTCCCCCAACCAGTTTTATTTGAGCATAGTGGCACTTTTGTTCAGAAGTTAGAATAAAATAACTGAAAAAAGCTCTAAGATTGATTTCTCACTTCTCATACCCATAATAATCATCAGAACTCCAAAAATATGAGAGAGCCGCATACATGTCTCATTCAACTTCTTTTCATCACTATCAGTATATGTATCGGCCACAAAAATAAAATCTCATGAATAAAATTTAGTGCATAAGGATCAGAGGTTACCTAAAATTCTCAGTGGCTCGAACTGGACTTAAATCGGGCTAGAAACGTGGTCTGAAATGCTGATCTTCTGCTACAAGAACAATTCCAGCACTAAACGCAGGCTTGTAGAAGCCAAATCTATTGTTCAACTATTGTGAAACTCTTTCAGTGGATTCAGGACTTAGTCACGAACTTAAGGTTCGGACGGAACTCGAATCAGACTCTAAACGAGCCTGAAACATACTCCAAAAACAAAGTTATGCTGCTGTTGTAAACAGTGGCGGCTCAGGTGAGCCGCGACTTGAGCCGATGAACAGTGCGGCTTAATGGAGTCGCAGCTTAAGCCACTGGGCTCGGCTCGGGTAGGCTTAGATCTGGCTCGTGGAGCCGATGATGTCAGCAAGAGAGCCACTAACGTCAGCACTTGAGCCGCTGACGTCAGCGACGGCTCGGATCTGAGCTGCCTTCTCACTGGGCCTTAGGCTAGTGGGTAAGGTCACGAATCGGGTTGTTGGAGTAAACCCGAGTCCATCAAGCTTTACATAAACCCGAATCGAACCCTATTATCAATTAAAACTCGATAACTCGTCTCTCTTCTCCCCTCGCTCGATGGCTAGGGTATGCAGAGATGAGATCGACAACGATCTCCAATTGGTTGTCCCGACGTCGACGATGAGCAATGATGACGACGGAGGAAGTTGAAGGCGGCAGAGGCCGTGGACGAGGCAGATGAGATCATTGATGAGGGGGAGGAAACTTCACGGCGAGAAGATCTCTTGATGGAGATCGACGAAGGCTTCAGAGGTATCAGAGGCGCAGTAATGGCATTGACGAGGGCTCAATGGCGAAGCAGTGGTCTACTGTAGCCGAGAAGATCGGAGGTTGACGAAAATGAAGAGGAGGAAGATGGAGTGGGGTATTGGCGGCGAAGATGGAAGGCCGACAGGAAAGCTAAGGGCTTCGGTGGACGGCGACGAAAGAGCTTGGTGAAGGCGGAGGAACCCGCAGGCTTGGGTTCGTTTACTGTTTTTGAGGAGATGAGGAACAACAACAATTTTCTTTTTTTCTTTTTTTTTGATTTTTTTGATTTTTTCCTCTTTTTTTTTTTTAAGAAATTCGGCTCTGATACCAAATTGATGTGGGATGGAGGGTGAATTTAGGATTTGTGTGTACGCGCACGGAAATGAATTCGGTGTAAAATTTCCTTAGATCAATTGAAAGATTACAACAAAACAGTTTTCCGACTACAAGGGAGGGAGGATGTTGAGTCTTGAATCCTCCCTTTGTTTAAGGCTGGGTTCTTCAAGTGGCGGTGGAGAGTGAATCTTGTTCTCCGTTGACTGGGTGAACGTTGAGATCTTCCGGGGCTCTTCTCTTCGGGTGGTTGACGGAATAACACAGCTCTGTCGACCAAAACTCTCAAAGAGATTGTCGGCAAAGACTAACTTGAACGCAGTAAGTTATTTGAAGGGTTGGGCTCTCTTTCCTCCTTTCTAGAAGCTCTAAGGTCAAGCTCTTTTCTCTCAGAGTTCTTCTCTCAGAAAATCTGACCCCTTCTCCATAGCAACGGGGCTATTTATAGAGGTTTCAGGGGCGTACGTGCCTCCTAAAAACACTCCATAATGGGGGCTAACTTTCCCCGTTATGTGGGCCGTGATTGGCCCCATAACCGGGACGGTTACAACTGAGGCGCGGGTTTCGACCCACGCGCCTTGGTGCTGCAGTGTTGGCTGAGACGCGGGTGTCGACCCTCGCGCCTTGGTGCGGCTGAGACACGGGTTTCGACCCTCGCGCCTTGGTGCTGCTGAGACGCGGGTTTAGACCCTCGCGCCTTAATGCTGAGACGCGGGTTTGAACCCTCCGCCTTGATGCTGAGACGCGGGTTTGAACCCTCGCGCCTTAATGCTGAGACGCGGCCAAAATTAGTTTTGCGTCTAGAACTTGGAATTCTGCTTTTCAATGGCTTGTCTTTTTAGTGATTTTTAGACAGCCTACAGAACCCCTTCCAAAATTTTCGACATTTCGCAGTTAAGTGGGACGGATTTCGAAATACTTTGGACTCTAGCTGAGCTCACCCTTATGACTGGACTGTCAATGCTCCAGGCTTGATCTTGTTTGGAGTATGGCCTTCCTGAGTGTACTGTAGAACTCTTTGGAGCCACCAAAGTTGATCATGTTGAGTGTCTAGATGCACAGTCTAAACCTCCCCGATTGCTTTAAGTCTTGTCGTGGGTGCACTTTAAGCCTGAGGTGGACGGCCGTCTGCTTGTGCCAGTGTACTGTTGAACCGATTTGCAGAAGCAAGGACTGAACGCCAGTTCTTTTGGGACGCAGGGGTGATACTGCTTTAGGGATGACAACGCGACTATTACTGCATGAGACAGACGCGACTTTGGCCGAGTTGAAAGGGTGCGTCCATCGAAGGGACACATCTTTTAGAAATGAAGACGCGACTCTTGGATGCGAATCCGTGTCATGAGTATGCTGCCACGTGTCCTGTAAAATTGAGGGGACACCTACTTTTTGGCGTGCGAACTTCACGCTGCATTTAGGGGCCGTTTGTTTCGCGTAAAACTCCGTAATTCGTAAATGGCTTACTACCCAGTTACAACTACGGCGTTTGTTTGGACCGTAATTCGTAAAAGACTTACGTAACTCAACTAACACTCACTTGCAACCCAGTTACCACTCACTTACAGCCCAGTTACAGTTAATTTTGTGGTCATACAAATTTGTAATATTTTTTATATTAATATTAAAAAATTTTAATATTTAACTTTTTTAATATTTATTTGCAGTATTAAAACTTTTAAAATCACCAAATAGTTAATTTTGTGGTCAACTTTTTCACTTACGACTTATACATTACGACAACCAAACACTGTAAAGTACAATACACTTTCCCACTTTACAATTTTATATTACCAACCAAACACCGTAAAATTTACATACATGTAACTCATTTACAATTGTAAAAAACTTTACCAATTACAACTACGAATTACGGCCAGTTACGACAACCAAACAGATCCACGCGTCAGGCGATGACTGGGCATCGAGCCAAGCGCCGCGTATCTTTGCGAATCACTGTGCCTATAAAAGGCAACAGTCTTTCAAGAGTCATCATTAGACTCTCCTTCGTCTTCGTGTGCATCTGTTAGGGTTTTGAGAAAGGAGCTTTCTTTATTCTCTTTACCTCTTCTAACACTGGCTCTTTGATTCGCAATGGCACCAAAGGCCAAGCAAACTGCTCCATCTTCACGGGCGGTCGTCGCTGAGACTCAAAGGGGCGATTCCTCCATGCAGGAAGCCCCTATTTCAGGTATAAAGCCATCGGACTTGACTTCCACCATTAAAAGGATTTATAGAGTTTTTTTTTTGAACTCTTGGACTCCTCTTTTAAAATTGACCCGCCACCGCGGGCTCGAGCCCATGTTTGATCTTCAAACGCGGTCCTTGAGTCGATAAACAAGGCGAAGGTTTGATGCCCCTTGCTGCTTTTTTCTACTCGAATCTGCGTCTGCTTGTTGAACACAGGGCCTCAGCAAGCCTTGCGTTTTGGTTTCAACACTTAAAATATTTCTAAGTATTGAAAGATTCGGACGCAGATTTCTTATGATTCTTGCGTCCGAGTCCAAGCACTTGGAGATTTTTCATAAGTCTTGGATTTTCAAAACGTGGGCTCCATGCGACCTTCGGGTCTGGACGCAGATTTTGATGATTTCCGCGTCTGAGTTTACTTCTGCGTTTGAGTTGTGGACACTTAATCATTTCCCTTCAGATTTCTGATCAAGTGTTATCCTCTTTTTGTTGTGCGATATTCCGCCGATCCTCTCTCCAAAAAGTGTCACTTCGGGCACGTAGGTGGTGCTGACCGCAACTTGACCTTCGTGTTGCAAAGGACTGCTCCTGTGACTGCTGACAAGTTGAAGGGGCGAAGGGAAAGACTCTCCAAAGTCGACATGGCGACACTCCGGGAACTTATGACTGACGCAGAATTTAAGACGGATTCACGCATTCCATTGAAGAAACCCGTCTTTTTCTTTGGCGACAATATTGGTGAGGGTGGTTACGTCTTGCATGATGGCGACTACAAGTGGCTTCGCCAGATAGGGGATAGGAAATTCTTTCTTCCAAATATGGAGAGAATGTATCCCCTATCCTACCTTCAGCACATGTCTGTCCCTCGGGCAATGGAATGGGATCTTGCCCGATCTGTTCCCAGTGTCTCTCTTGGCATACTAGGCGCCAGGAAGGTACACTCAGGTGGACACGGGAGGGAGATCTTTGGTTTATTTCCTGGATTATTCAGGTCCGATTACCCAGTAGGAGAAACCCCTCAGCTCAGCACTACCTTTATTAATCAATTCATGAAGGTAAGGGGTGATTTTCCCACTGACTTCCGCCCGCTCGGGTGGGTTCATTCCACTGACAAGTACTGGTGGGGAAAGATGGTGAGCTTTGTCCTCGCTGAACTTGGAGGTCTGTTGGACCAGGTGGGACTGTACCAAGCGGTCAGGGCTGTGCAATATGGTATCCCACAGAATTCCCAAAATTTCTTTGGGATCCTGGAGCACTACGACCCTTCGACGGGGACGTTCTTCACCCCGGTTGGAGAAATGGGGCTTGCCCTGCATGAATTATATGAAGTCTCAGGATTGGTAATGGGAGATGCTCCTTATGAGGAATACGTCCCCACCTCTGAGGAGCTTCATCTCTTGAAGAAAGAGTGCCCTCGTGTATATGAGACCTACTGGGAGGTGCTGTGTCATTTCCACATCTATGGTCAAATAACTTCCTGGAGGGCTAGGGGAGTTAAGCAGCTGTCTTGGGCGAGCTACTTATTTAATGGCATCACTGAGAAAGATCACTCAGTGACCAGTCTGGCTCCCAGCTCTGACGAAGAAATCGCCGAGAGGATCGACGCCTCTGTGAGTTCTTATACCACAGAGTCGAACGAAGACACTTTCAAACCTGACACGATTTTCGAAAGTTTCCATCACCAGGCCCAGATTCCCATTTCCAACCGGGCACTGCTGGCGGGTCTTCTCATGCTGTGGTTGAAGCGCTGTGTAGTGCCGACACTGCCGCATGAGGTGATTGTTGCCGACGTGGTGTATCCGGCGGTGCTGCTGGCCTATGGTAGGTCCATAGCTCTCCTTCCGGCAATGGTGGCCGGTATCCAAAGCGGGTTGCGGGCCCTGACTCAGAGCCTGTGCAGGGTGGAGGCCATCGTCGACTCCCAAGGTAAACTGGAGGTCGATTCAGAGGGAAGGCCGAGAGCGAAGACCCCTAACCCTCGGATCGAGCTTCCCTACACATACTTAATGGCTTGGTACGTAATGCACTGCCCCTCATTAATGACGCCAGTGTCCCGATGCGAGGGGTTTGTCCCTTTTGTGCAGCGGCTGGAGAGTTCGAGCTGGTGCAACAACTATATGTTCTACGTTCGGAAGTGTATTCTGAACGCTTCAAATTATCATCTCAAACGTTGCTTCCCCGAGATTACAGATGCTGCTTATGGGGATAAGTTTGCCGATATTGCGGGTCCGGACGACTTCACGAGGCTGCCATCGGGAGTCTTCTGGTGGCTTATCAATATCAGGCCCGGGTATCTGCTCTTCCGGCAAGGGAATTCGTGTACGATTGAGCCTTATATGCCGAATCGTTTCGCCCGACAGTTCGGCTATGACCAGCTATATGTCGGTAACCCTAACGCTCAGCTTGCCTTCAGTGGAAATCTGTTTGAAGGTGCTCGGGCTTGGTATTACAGCGTAGCTGGGGGGACACAGGCTCTTTTCCGTTTACCTCATAAGACACCGAACTGCTATGCAAGCCTTAGGTTCTGCACCTGGTATTTCCAGGCTAGCAAGATGCCTGGCTACTCAATGGAGCGTTCATGCATTAAAAGCATTAATGCATCCTATGAGGAGAAGGTGGCGTCCAACAAGCGCTCGCGAGGCCTTGATGAATATCAGGCGGCTCAGAGGGAGGCCAGAGGGGAGGCGAGAGCAGCAGTACCTGGGGAGCAATCTGCCAGAAGGCGTCGACAGACGGTGCATAAACGTCCTTATGGCGTTACTCTCCAAGCTGAGCCTTCTTCTACTTCCACGGCTGAGCCTGCCTCGAAGAGGGCCAGGAAAGACTTGGCGGCTGAAGAGGCCGTCCCCTCCAGCATCGAAGAGCAGAGGGAAGAAGAGGAGGAGGAAGATGATGCCCCCTTGTTCGTACTCATGGATTGCGCAGCAAGGGCCCCGTAATTCTAAAAGAAGGGGAGCTTACTGATGAGCCCGTGGCCATTGATGAGGCTGAGCAACTTGAGGCTGACCTGGTGGGGAGGAGTGATGTTGAAATTCCAGGGGTCTCAACTCAACCAGGGCCTTCTTCGGCTTATGATAGGAGAGATGAGGCACAACAGCCTGGGTCTCCTGTCGTATTGATGCCCAGCTTGAGGGTAGCTGATCCCAGTCCCACTACTGGGGTATTTGGTAGCAAGGCCTCAATTGCCGAGGCTTCTCGTGTTGAACTATCGTCTTCATCGTCCGGGGAGGACGAATATGACTCAGGCGATGAAGTCGATTTTGGCGATGAACCCGCTCTTCCAGATCCGAGCAAATTCTCACATATCTCGGAGGAAGAAATGTACGGGTGTGATCCGGTGACGGCGTTATCACAAGCGGCAACTGCTCCTGCTGAAGGTACTCTTATCGTCTTGTTGACCTGGTTTCCTTTTTAACTAGGGAACAAGTTCTGACATTTTCCCTTTATGCTGCAGGGTTGGCCGCGGACAGCGAGGCTGCGACTTCCTCTCATATCGAGGAGATGATACAGGAGCTGGCCCAGCAGGAGTGTGTTGAGGCTACTGCTGAGATGCCTCAAGGGCAATTATTGCGGTCGGGGAGACCTCAACCTTGCAAGATTTGCCCAGGAATTTGCCATCTTTGGACCCTCAGCTTGGTAAGGGAATGTTGACGCTTTGAATATCTTCCTTTTATTGTCATGACTAACGTTTTGATGATCTGCAGAGAGTGCTGAGGAAGCTCAGGCAAAGGACTTGGCAGTCAGCGTCGACTCAACGGGGCAACCAGCGTCGAGCCAGCAGGCAATACAATTCAACCTTCGACCGAGAGTTCCGGAGAAGTCAGGTTCGCTGCTGCTCCAGTCGCCGTGGAGGCTGCTATGACGGCAACCACCCCGGAAGTGCCGGTGACCATCTCAGCTTCTGTCGTGCCTGTTGTTGACCCTACTCCTACACAGGATGAGTTGATTCCCCTCCCTCGCCCTGTGACAGAAAGGGGATCTGGGAGCACATCAGCGGAATTCTCCTCGGCCAGAGATATTATGGAAGAACTGACACGTCAAATGGTGCAGCAGTTCTTTGCTTCTATGCGCTCGTGTATTGATCTCATCCTCTCTGGGGGCAGTTCTTTTGAATTTGCCCGAATGCTTCTTGAGAATTTGATCGAGAACATTGGTCATACTGGAGGTCCTTCACAGGCTAGGGCGTGTCTGCTGCTGGTGGAGCAGTTGGGGAGTGATCTGAAAGAGCTTAAGTCTTTGGAAGACGCTGGCTCAGTTCACGAGGCCCAGGAAACCCTGAATAGGCTTTTGGCTGCTCAAGAACAGGAGCGAAAAGAGATGGAGGAAAGGATAGCTGAAGAGACCCACCACCTCCAACATTTCCAGGCTGACCATCAAAGGTTGATTGGCGATTCAAGGAATCTGAACTCGTTATGCAGAGTGCAGAGCAAGTTATCATCACTGCTCGAGCTACCATAGCTAAAGCAGAAGCCTTGATCGCAATCAATGAGCAGAAGCTTGCCATTGCCAGGAAGAAGCTGGAAGAGCTGGGAGCTGCCAGGACGCGGATTGAAGAAAGCCTCTCCATTCACTCTTCCAGGTTGGAGTCCTTACGAACACAGCTGGCTGCGAAGAAGTTCTTATCTGAGGAGGAGTTGCGGGTCTAAGCTCTCATGGAGGTTGAAAAAGCGCGTCAACATGAGATGCATCGACTTAGAGAACAAATCCGTTCTTTGGCGAATCGGGATTATTAGCCTTCCCCTTTTTTTTTTTGCAAAGAGGAGAGTACTCCATTTATTAAGAGTGTTTGTATTACTTTTATCATTTTTGGTTTAAATAATAAAAGTCTTTAAGATTTCGCTCCTTCCTCATTGTTCCGCTATGGGTGAGTCCAATTTCTTAGCTGCACTCTTTGGTTATGATCTTTGACTGATCCTGAGTAGACTCAGGCCGAGCTGAGTTTGCCAAACGCGACTCTGATTTTATGGTGGAGACGCAGTCCCGGGAGACGCGACTCTGACTCTATCTAAATGCAGTCTTTAGGATGCAGAGAGGATGCAGTTTTATGCTCCTCCAATGCTGACGCATAGAACTCAGCTGATTGATGGGGACGCAGCACTGTCTTTGCGGAGACACGTCTCTAGGTCCTGCGAATGACATAGGCCTTCTTTGTTGTAGAAGCAAGTCTTAGGACGCAGCTTTCTAGTTTTACGTGATTTCAAAGCGCGACCCCCAGAATGGGTCCCTCTTCGCTAAGGGGACGCAGCTCTGAACTGCTCCGAGAGACGCGGTCATCATTAGCTGGAATGAAAAAGGACGCCGCCTTCGTATTCACAAAGGGACGCAATTTCCTGGATGCAACTCTCGGGTCTGCGTTTGGTGCAAATTTTCAAGCGTTACATGCAGCTTGTCATAAAGATTTTGTTGGGTCTTTAAATGTCCAGTCGATGTTGACGATTGGGGACTCGTATCTTCCAACGTTTCCCGACGCGGCAGTCCACGCGTCAGCCCTTCATTGGGCTTAGGCATTAATGCCTTTTAATGCCAGACCGGCACTGGCGGTTGGAGACTCGCGTCTTCGATGCTTCCCGAAGCGATAGTCCATGTGTCAGCCCTTTACTGGGCTTCGACATGCATGCGGGGATTGAAGCCGACGGCTCTGATTAATGAGCCATTGATTATAGGTGTTGTAGCTTGCCTATAAATAGGGCTTACCCCCTTCCTTTAGCAGTCCCATACTTGGACTATTTTCTTTTAAAAGCGAGTGCTCTGAGAGACTCCATCTTCTCCCTTCAAGGACTTTTACCAGGGGCTTGCCTCCATGGACGAAGATGACCCAGAGCTTTCATGCTTCTGTTTGGTCTCTTCAGAAGATTACCACTGTTAAGTGATTTCAATAACAGAAAGCGTCTCCTTGAGCACCTTTTATGTCCGCGCTTCGATGCAGAAAGCTCAACTCTTAATAGAGGCCTCTGCGGGTACGCCTTCTCGTTTTCCATGACATTTTTAACCCAACTAAGTTTGAATTTTGATATCTCTTAAAGAGATTCATCATCTGGATTTTCTCCTGAAGTCTTAGTTGGTGCATTCCTCCTTTGGAAATTGCGCCATTTGACTTAAACTTCTCTGGACGCGAGTATAGTAGACTTAGGCACCTGGCCGCAGGCTTTGCACATAGAGCTCGCGTCTTGAGGCTGTCGACTTAGGAGAATTTCAACTCAGACTGGAGGTCTCAGGCCTGAATCTTGCAACTCCTGTTCATCGAACAGGGAGACGGCAATTTTCGCGTCTGATTCTCTTTACGTCTTGCATCTTAGACATGGGTGTGGAACTAGATCGCGTTCAAATTCCGTGTATATCACAGCTTTGATTCGCGTCTGTTTCTGCCTCCACAGAAGTTTGGCTCTCTACGTGGGCCATTCCTGCGTCTGAAGTCCTCAGCAATAGCTGCGTCTGTCACTTAGTGGTTTCTGTTGAGATACACTAAGCTTCGGATTTTCTAATTTTGTTGCTTCTTGCAGGTAGGCTTGATCATCCTTTTTCATGTTCGCTGGGCCTCTGGGAGAATATTTCGGCCAGCGAACTTGTTCGGCGGTCGACCACAGGAGAAGAAGTCATGGGCCCTGACCCTCGCCAAGATCTCTTTGGATTCAATGTACCGGTCATGCTTCTTGGCATGGCATGGTCAGAGGGAGCATGGCGGCGGGGGTAGCGGTGGATATAGTGGTGGGTATGGTCCTCCTGCAGGTCATCGAAAAGAGGGGCATCCTTTGTGAGGTCTCAAAACCTCCTTTTTACCCCAGAAGTGACATCGAGGAAAGCTCTATGCTCATTGGGTGACTCTCTGGAGGTAGAGATGTTCATCAACGAAGGATCATACCCCCACTTTGGATGGTCAGGTGGAATCAGAAGATTCTGCTGCCTTTCTACCTCAAGAAACACCATTGTTCTCGGTCAACCGGAGGCTTCTTCGATGTTTACATCATGCATCGTGGTGCAACCAGCTTCCGATCGTCGCCACAGTGTTCAATCCTACTTTGGCGCCCTTCCAAACATCTTGTACTTGGAGTTGTGAGCAGCTTCAAGGAGTGAGTGCAACCTTTGAGAGAGAAAGGGACTTCTCTGTACTCCTTTATTGTAACACTCAATCTTATTGTATAAGAGAGCGTTTTGTATCACTTTCATATGACTGGAAATAAATAAAAGCGACACATTTCTTTTTGTCTTCTTCTGTTGTCTTGAACTCTCTTTTTGTATTGAAAGTCAGACGAATAGAAGTAAAGATCCTTTGACCTGTCAAAATTCTGATAATAATCTTAACGAGTCAAATTTTGTGGAGAGAGACCCTATTTCAGGAACTCAGCAATGCTATCAGAGGCGTGATATTAACTTGACAGAGATAAGATAATTTTGGTGGGCCTGCCACTTTATAAAAGAAAGTGACAGGTTGAATTGGTACCCCCAGGGAAGATGAGCTTTTATCAAAGGTTTAAGCTCAACTGGAGAGTTGATGAAAACACTGTTAACGGTATAATGTTAACCTAACAATATTTTTTAAGTAGACTTGTTGTTCTGTTAAGGAGAACAACAAGTGAGACTAGACTCGCGGGGAATCTAGGAAAGTCTTTACCGTTAGAGGTGTGATATTAACTTAACGGGTTGAATATAGTCTTGTCAGAAGTGTGATGTTAACTTGACAAGAATATGAGTCAGAGGTGTGATATTAACTTGACTCAAAAGCATTTCAGTTTTATTTGGGAAACTGAAAGTGTCACTGTCATAGGTGTGATGTTTAACTTGGCAGTGATGGTAATGCTAGAGGTGTAATTTTGAACTTGGCATTGGTCATCTCGACTTTAACTAGGAAGTCCGAGGGAAAGTCATGGCCTTAAGTGTATTGTTGAACTTAGCAATGACCTGGATGCTAGAGGTGTAGTATTAAACTTAGCATTGTTCATTTCAGCTTCGATCTGGAAGTCTGAGGGAAGGTGACTGTCAGAGGTTTAATATTGAACTTGGCAGCAACTTGATTACTGTTAGAGGTGTGATGTTAACTTAACAGTATATTGTCAGAGGTGTGGTATTAACTTGACAGTAGTGGACCTGCGATATGAGCAATTTGAGGGCCTGCCATTCTATTGATGAGAATTGACAAGTGAAGTTTGGAGTGCCAGAGGTATAGTATTAACTTGGCAAATTTGAAGGTTTGCTACTCCATGTAGAGTTGACAAGTAAATTTGTACTCGATAGGGAGTATTGAAAATTTTCATTACCAGAGGTATAGTGTTAACATAGCAATGATTGTATTTTGTAGACCTACCATTCTGTGTATGAGAATTGGTATGGGATTTTGGAAGAGAGGGTGGAATTACATCCACTTAGGATTTTTAGCAAATCCTCAGCTATCAACGGATTTGAGGTGCCTTTACCAACTACCGTTTGAGTTGGGCTAGCCATGCTATTCCCCTCAGCATGATGAGTTGTTGAAGACTTATGTTGGGCTTGGAAGCCAACATTTTCCTCTATCCTTAGCCGTCGTAGGCGTCGGATGTTAATGAAGATGCTCTTCTTGTTTTGATCAGAGGTGTACTTTTAACTTGGTCAGAGGAGGAATACTATTACGGATAGTACTTCTTCAAGAATCTACCATTGATCGGCATCATGAGTGTATCGCCATTTGAGGTTATGAGGCGATATGATCCATTTGAGTAGACTGACTCTACTATAAATGGTCCTTCCCATTTGGGCTGGAATTTTCCTTTTGTCTTATGTGTCATCACCATAGGTCTTCTGACGGCTAAGACAAGGCCGTCTTTCCTGAAAGTTCGCACTTTAACTTTCTTGTTGAAAGCTCTGGTGATTCGGGCTTGGTAAAACTCGATTTGTTGTTGGGCCTGCAGACGCTTATCGTCTAAGGCCTCTAATTCCTGGAGTCGCTGTCGATGCTTCTCCTTATTTGTCATCTCTGCTGTCAGGGCGACGCGTAAAGATAGAATTTGGACTTCGAGTGGAAGCACGGCTTCACACCCGTATATCAAAGAGAATGGCGTAGCTTTAGTTGGGGTTCGAACAGTTGTGCGATAAGCCCATAAGCATTCACCTAGCCTATCGTCCCAGTCACGTTGACTTTTCGAGACGAATTTCTTGAGGAGCTTGCCAATAATCTTGTTGAAAGCTTCTGCGAGGCCATTAGGGTAGTATGTCGTTGAGGACACACTCTGGATTCTGAACTTAGCGCAGAATCTCTGGAAAGCCTGACTGATGAACTGGGGTCCATTGTCGTGGACAATTCGTCGAGGTACCCCAAAACGGTAAATGACGTGATGTTTCACGAACTTGATCACATCAGATGACTTCACCTCCTTTAAAGGAACGGCCTCAGCCCATTTGGAGAAGTAATCGGTTATTGCCAAATAAACCGATGTCCTTTTGATGACGGCGGGCTGATAGGGCCAACTACATCCATCCCCCACATTTCAAATGGCCAGGTAGAGGTTGTAGAGTGAAGGTACCCTGGTGCTTGATGGATGAAATCACCATGTACTTGGCAGGCATGACATCTTTTGGCATAGGTGACGGCGTCAGCAATCATCTTGGGCCAATAATATCCCAGCCTTTGGAGTCGGTATGCAAGTTTTGGGTCAGGTTGATGGGCTCCACACATACCGTCATGAGCTTCTTTCAATATTTCCTGTGCCTCCTTTGTGAAAGGCAGCGGAGCAAGATCCCACCATGCAATCGATGATACAATGTTCGCGTAATCGCATTATAGTAGAATTTGGGGGCTTTCCTTCGAACGCCAGTCGCTTCTTTGGTGTCCTCAGGCAGGATGCCGTATAAGACATAATCTATGTAGGGGAATCGCCAGTCTCTAGGCTCTGGACCGGTTGACGCTTCAAGTGCTCCTTTGCCTTGACAGTCTGCCGCTGACTCCTGGTAGCCCTCGAGAGTAATTCTCGGGCAATACAGATCGTGGCTGTAGACAAATACTTTCTCCATTGCTCCAGCTGGAAGAGCTAAGGAGGCAGCGAGGGATGCGAGTGCATCTGCATGCGCATTTTGCCTGCGCGGTACATGGTTAATGTAAAAGTTCGTAAACCTCTCGGTCATGCGGATAATTGCGTTGTGATAGGGTACTAGGTCTTCATGTCTGACTTCGTACTCCCCGCGAACTTGGCTGACGATAAGTTTGGAGTCGCCATATACCTCGAGATTTTTAACGCCAATCTCATCGGCGAGTTGCATCCCAATCAAAAGAGTGTTGTACTCCGCTACATTGTTGGAGCAGGGTTCGGTTAATGAGACAGCTCGAGGAATCACATAGTTCTGTGGGGAGACGAGTACTACTCCTACTCCTGCCGCTATATGTCCTTTTGGGCTCGTTCTGGATGCACCGTCAAAGAAAAGTTGCCACACTTGCCTTTCAAAGGATGTCTGGGTCTGGCAGGCTTCAGCGACCTCGTCTGGGAGATCATCATAAAGTTTGGTTGCCCTCGGATCTGGATGCTCAGCCAGGAAATCCGTCACTGCTTGTCCTTTAATGGTCTTCTGAGGTAAAAAGTGTATTTCATATTGAGATAACAATATGGTCCATTTTGCCAGTCAGCCATTTAGCGATGAAGGCTTTGTCATGAGTAACCTCAAGGGGTTGACTTTTGATATGACATTTATGGTTTGGCCTACCAGATAGTGTCGCATTTTCTAAACGGCGAACACCAGTGCCAAACATTCCTTCTCGATCGGGTTATACCGATGTTCGACTCCAATCATTATTCTACTCAGATAGTAGATTGCTTGCTCTCGTCCTTGATCATCATTCTGAGCTAGTAGAGCTCTCAAAGAATGATCCATTGCTTGGACGTATATCAGGAAAGGTTTTCCGGATATCGGAGCTGCAAGGACTGGTGGTTGTGTGAGGTACTGCTTGATTTTCTCAAATGCTTGTTGGCAAGCGTCGTCCCAAATGAACGAAACACCCTTCTTCATTAGCTTAGCGAAGGGTTGGCATCTTCCGGAGAGATTTGAGATAAACCTGCGAATGTATGCGAATCGTCCTTGCAAGCCCCTGAGTTCCTTGAGATTTCTCGGAGGTTGCATCTCCTGGATAGCGCGAACCTTTTCCGGGTCCAAATGAATCCCCGTAGAGGTTACTACAAACCCTAGGAATTTCCACTGGCTACCCCCAGGAAGGACTTGGTGGGGTTCATCTTCAATTGATGAGCCCGCATGATGTCTAAGACGACCTTTAGATCAGTTATATGATCTCCTTTAGCGCGGCTTTTCACTGCGATGTCGTCCACATAGCATTCCACTGTTTTGCGCATTTGCTGATGAAAAATGGCATTCATGGCCCTTTGATATGTTGCCCCTGCATTCTTCAGTCCGAAGGGCATGACGGTGTAGCAGTAGACCCCTAGTGGTGTTCTGAAGGAGGTGTGCTTTTCGTCATCAGGATACATTTTGATTTGATTATATCCTAAGAATCCGTCCATGAAGGACATTCGTTCGAATCCACATGTATTGTCAATCATGACATCTGTGATTGGCAGTGGGAATTCGTCCTTGGGACAGGCCTCGTTCAGATCACGAAAATCAATGCAGATTCGGATCTTTCTGTTCTTCTTGACAACGGGGACGATGTTGACTACCCAGTCGGGATGTTGTTCTTCCCTGATGAAGCCAGAATCTATAAGCTTTCTGATTTCTGATTGAATTGCCTCCATTATCTCTGGGCGGAATCGTCGCTGTTGTTGTTTGACAGGCTTTACGTTCGAATTGATGTTGAGGCGGTGCAATGCCACTTGAGGATCAAGTCCGGGCATGTCTTCGTAATTCCAGGCGAAGACGTCTATATACTCTTGTATAAGAGATATTAGATCCTTTTTCTCCGAAGGTGACAGACCGTCACTTATGAAGATGGGCTTAGGATTAGCCTCGTCCCCTAAATTGATCTGGACAACCTTATCTTCTGTGGGTGGCTCGCGCTGTTCAAAGCGGGCATCCCAAAGAGTATTTAAATGTTTGATCCAAGGATCTATATCGGATTGGATCATTTCTTCATCTCCGTCCTCCAGGTGGCTTGTTGAAACCATGTTCACTGAAAGTTCTCCGAAGATGTTGCCGACACTAGCATCTGACTCCCACGAGGACGTGCCCAATGAGTAATCATGGCCCAATGTCTCTTCAGAGTCAGAGGCTGATGGGATCGGGGTCGACACATAGCCCAACCCCCTGCGGTCTGATGGTAATAATCGGGTGCTTTTCCTTTCGGCACAAAGGATCGAAGTAGTGTTCTCCTTCCTTTGCCAAAGTTCAACCCAGGTCCGCTTGTTAAGTCATACCCCATGTGTTTCATCATTCTGAGTGCTTTTGGTTCGTAATGACCGAACTGAGGGGATTCTTCCTCGCCTTCTGATTCTTCGCGGGGCGTTAGTTCAGACGAGATTCGCCCGAAAAGGATTGGTCTTTGACCTTTCCGTCTTACTGGAACCATGAATACAGCTTCTTGCGCATCACCGGCATTTCGACATGTCTCGAAGGACGATTTCACTGGTACATGCAATGATGTCAAAGCACCCATTGCCGACCAAAAATCATCATCTACTTCGGTACTAGTGTCTGACGGCACTGAATTAGAAGCAAACACAGAAAAATACGCCAAATCTAATTCTTCATTAATATACCAACTGTAATACCCATAGTTAGTAATACTGTATTTTTGTTTTCCTGGAGTATTTATTTTAAATTACAAATTATTTTTAATCAACTTAATTTATTATTTTCTTTCTTGTGATTATTTCTATTATTAAATATGCAATTTATTTTTAAAATAGTAATGGTAATTTGGCTCTACATATTTATTGCCAATATTTCCTATAAACATTTTTAGTTACTTGTTACTAATAATTTTATATTTACCATTATTATTATTAATTGATATTTAATTATTATTCCCATTATTTCATTAAGGTTATTATTCATTATTATTATTAGTGGTAGTGATTATTATTATTATTATTCCATTATGATTATTATTTATTGTAATTACTATTAGTGTTATCCTTATTTTTATTGTCGGTGCTTATTAATTATTATTATTGTTAGTATTATTTTATTTATCTTTTCTAATAGTTGTACTAATATTGGTTGGGATAGTAATTAGTTCTATTATAAATTCATTTGATAATTATTTATTTTTAATTAGTGCTGCTATTATTGTTGTCATTATTATTATTAATTAGGATTATTGTTGTTATTTTGTATTTATATTTTTAGTAGATGCATTATCTCCTTTCCTTGTATCCTTGATCCTACCCATACCCGTTTGGAATTCCATAATCCATTACCCGTTTCTATTTTCTAAATTCAAACCAATTTGGATCAAACCCACTACCCGTTACTCTATTTGGATCAACCCGTAACCCAATCCAACCGAAACTCATTCCTAATCTAACCCGCTACCCATACCCAATAACCCATCTTATATATAATCTTATTTCCTAATCTATTTTTAACCCTAGCCCTAATCTCCAATTCCTCCTTCAAGCTACAACCGCACCCCCTTCACCCCATCTCCATCTTCCACATCCAGTACCTCCTCCATGACCGGATCTATTTCAGCAGGCCTCCCTCTCCTGCGCAGCTGTCCAGATCAGCGCAGCCCCAGCCCGGAGATCCACCAGCAGGTCCGCATGTTCGCCGACCTCTCTCGCAACTTCTCCATCCTGTTATCTGATCACAAATCCCTCCTAGATCCCGCCCGATCTGTCGACTAGCTCTTGCTCCGCGAGTTCGAACACGCCATCAAGAACCAGATCTGATCCACTCGGCAGCTGATCTCAGAGGCGAAAGACTCGTTCGACAATCAGTTGAAGATCCAGAAGCTTAAAGACACGATCTTTGCTGTGAATGAATCTTGGAGCAATGCAGGTAATGTTCAAACTCAGACTACAGGGAGGCCCATATTGAAGTTAAGTGCTTTGAAGATTACGCGTTCTTGAACTCTTTTTATGTTCCAGTGCTCTGCCAGCTTGAGTCAGCTAACCTCCTGAGATTCTACTTTGAGAACAAGCTTGAAAATGCCACCAAGGTACGACCAACATGAAGTTTAGGAATCCAAAATATTTATCAATGCTAAATCACTTGAGGTTTTATTTGCCTGAGATGTATCCAAAGCTACATAGGATATTGTTTTTGGATGATGATGTGGTGGTGCAAATGGATTTGACAGGGTTATGGGAGATTGATATGGATGGGGAGGTAGATGGTGCAGTGGAGACTTGTTTTGGGTCTTTTCATAGGTATGCACTGTATATGAACTTTTCCCATCCGTTGATGAAGGAGAAGTTTCATGACAACAGTAATGATCTGATGAAAGAGGCAAAGAAGAACGTCCGAAATCGTTTGGTGAGATCCGGATAGTTGCAGGAGACCCGAATCCGATCCGGATTCGTGTCATTGTGGACCCGCAGCACATTCACAAAGGCAAGCACCGAGCTTCCCCATTGGCCAAGCCAACGTGGTGAGCTCCTCTCTTTCTCTCCATTGCATAATTACTTAAATTATATGCACATATATTATTAATTTGTATGTGTAATAATATACTTAAGTGGTGTGTGTAGTTAAATATTAGGATTAATGATTCACCTAGTGGTTGAGTCTTTAATGTATGCATATATATATATATATATATATATATATATATATATATATATATATATATATATATATATATATATATATATATATATATATATATTAGTGATAGTTATATGTTTGTCTTATTGCATGTGCGGCAAAATCCTACTCCGAACCATTTTCGGGCTCCCCGCGGGATGCCGTTGATCGACGTCGGCGAGCGCAAACGCACCCCACGCCCTTCACGGCGAGTTGCTCTACCCAACGACACCCTCCGCGATCCCGGACGCCTCCGTCGGAGCCTCCGTCGGTGCGCCGCAAATCACCACATTATTAGGTGAGTTACTTTCCTTCTCCCACTTCATTTCTCTTCCATTTCATGTTAATTATATATTTATGTGTTTTATATAATGTGTGGTAATGTATCTTAACTTATATGCATGGTTACTATTTATTTATGTGGATGGGTGGTCATTTAATTTAATTAAGTGTATGTTATTTAATTAAGTACATGCATGTATGTATATATATATTAGTAAAATGCATGGGTGGAATTTAATTAATGAATAGATGTTTATAATTAATAGTAGGTAATTATTGATGTGTGCGTGAGTGTCTTTACATGTTTAGATGCATGCATGTGTATGCATGATATATGGAATGCATGTATGTTGATTAATTAATATATAGATATTTATAATTAATAATAGGTATTTATTAATTTGGATATTTATGCATGGTATATATTTATGCATGAATTTATTCTTTAATCATTCATGTGTATATTTAGTGATTAATAGATGGGACTTAATTAAATTGGATATGTTTACATTAAATTAATTAATGTATAGGTATATTTATTAATTGGACATGTATGTATGTGCATGCTTGTTTATGTACGTGTACGCGTATATGTTCATATGCACGTGTGGATGTTTAGTGTGTATTTATAATTATTTGTATGTATTGGTTGCGTGTTACAGCATTTTGGATTTGTTTGGTGAGATCCGGACCAACAGCCCAGGAAGGAGAGCGGCAGCACGGCAATCCAGAACTAGCGCACATGACGGGCGAGCAGGCCATTCTCCTGATCCACGCCAGGCCGTCATCAGAGACCAGCACGGTGGCCTTCCCCAGTACCCTGGCTACCCTCCTATGCAGTCCAACAGCGAAGAGCGGCACCACAGCGACCGTAAAGGCGACTCGCCCGGCGACGACCAGATTCCCCAATGTGAGTGTCTCTCTCTCTTTCTCTCTCTTTATTTATTAAGTGATCGCAGATATTATTTTATATGTGATGAAAATTGTTGAGTAGCACACTTAGATTACACGTTTATGTGTAGAGATCGCCGAGCATGAAGGTGGACGATCATCTCCTGTTTATTTTACATGTTGGGTGTATAGGGATATGATATGCATGATTATTGATACATGTTAGAACCCCCATGTTTGTCCTATGTATATCTAGAGTATTGTTGTAGACATATCAGGATGTAGCATGAGGGTAATTGAGATGGATATTGGTGGTAATGACTTGATCTAATAGAACTTAGATGCATGTATATGTTGTGACACCGAGTATTGGGATATCATGTTTGATCTTAATAGAAGTGGAACCCTTGAAGATTTGGAAATCAGACTAAATTGTTAGAGTGAGAGAGCTGAGCTTGATTATGGATATATCTTGGAATGACAATTATTATATCAGATTCTTTGATGTATATTGATACTTGACGATCATGTAACTATTGGAATATGAGTTGGTTGTCATAACTTGGGATTGATCTGGACTTATATTATTTACATAGAATGATGATCAGTAATTAGACCTGAATTTATTAGTTGAGTATTTGAGGATATATCGGATATGACTGGATTAGCTGAGTTGTGATTTAGATTGATCTTGAGTTAGAGGTTATCCAGAATCTATGTTCCTTATATTGGAGCCTGACGTGTTTGAGATGAGATTGACGTTGTTGGCATTTGAGATTCATTAGATGATATGTGTTGATGTTAAGTATCAGTAGTAACTATGCTTCATTGTAGCTGATCGAGGATATATTGGATGTGATCTTAGCTTACTAAAAGATTATGACGATTGGATTGATACATGGACTTATTCAGGGTTGGACTGAACTTGAGTTATAGGTGGCATTGGATTTACATACTTTATGATAAAGCCCGATCTGCATTAAGATGAGATGATATATTCAAGTAGAGTACTTTCCAGACTTGATATTTGTTTATTGGTGATGACTTAAGTGATGATTCATTCAGATGTTGTTGTGGATATCTTACATTTGACTTGATAGGTGATATCATATTGATTTTGGATTATTAGAAGCTAGAGTTCCATGATATACCAACTGATTGGAGTATAAAGTATGATGAGCTGTTGGTATAGACTCATGAGTGGACTTATTCTAGATGGCAGTTCTTTGAGGATGTTTCCTATTTAATATGATTCAGTATGTGTCGACTCGATGATCTCGAGGACATACTATATGTTTCATGATTGGTTATTGATTACATCTATTGATAGAGATTGAGTTATGATGATGGTAATCTAGTCGACATCAGTGATCTTGTATTTTAGAGCTTATATGGATTGGTAGAAATGTAAACTGGCTATTGTTATATGCAAACATATGAGATATGACCGGTTCTAGATGAGACGGCTATTGAGTATCATCGAGTTCTATTGTTGTTGTATTGATCCATGTTATCGAAAGTTATTGGGAAATGATTGTTTGACCGTCACCACGGTATAGTCCTATTGTTCATCGTATACACGGTTACTGTTACTGTTCACTGTTACTGATATTGTTCACCGTGTATACGATTACTGATTGACTGTTACTGTACTGTTATTGTTATTGTCACTGTATCGTCCCAATGTTTTAGATAATATGGACATTGACTGGTTTAACTGAATTGAATAAATAATAATGTAAATGGACAACTTACACTGGGATTGGGAAAATTGATGGAGGAGACAGCGTCTGTATTTTGGGTGGACCTAGGATACAGGTTGCGCAGCCGACTGAGGGTTCCACTGCAGGGTTCCTGGGGGATGACTGGCATCCCATCTGTACTGTTTACTGTTCCACTGTTTCACAGTGAGATTACTGTTACTGTTACTGAGTACCTAGCGGTACGGCCTGGTTCAGCGCCAGGAAACTGAGGCCGTGGTTCCGGGTATGTACGGGACCCACCTACAGCATGGATAATGTCTCCAACCAATAAGTTTCAATAACTTAGGACTTTGGTTGACACGTGTAGTAGGCGTAGTATGGGATGCGTCTATTACAGGTGGCAATTGGTGTTCGCTGACATAATAAATAATAATAAACTGTTATTGAATTGTAACTGACCACAATCATCTGACTGTACATTTATATCACTGTGATAGACATATAACCATAACCCTGACCAGACTTGGATACCAGCCTAGTGGCATATGATAGGTTACCTATTGTGACATCGGTTGCTTGCTTTCTATTGGTCAGTTGTTGCCTATCCTTATACGTGTTGTTAATATGTTTATTGCAGTTCTTTTATTTATCTGTTATATGGTCTCTTTTATCTGCAGTTACTCTTATTACTATTTATGCACATTGTTTCTTCTGCACGAGCTGTTTCCCCTTTACACACACACTCATTATGGTCGCGTTCTGACGACCCTGGGTTTGCACGTCCAGCTATTGGACGATTGTTTCTAATGTGCAGGTTTTCGATGTGACGGCACGCCTTGCGAGGAGCTTGGTCCTCTCCCTTTGATTCTGGTATACTTGCATTTTATTCTTGTTATTATTCTTTGATTCCTGTATATCACTTTGACTTCTATTCAGCTGTCATTTTCTTCCTGTTATTCATCGCTATCATGTGTAGTCTTATATGTATTATTGTAGTGATCCTTGATTATTATAGTTCTGATTTATAGCTTGTTCAAATTAATTTAGGCTTAGCGTATATACGTAGGATATTTTCCTTGCGTATATACGTCGCCGACTCTCGTCGCGACTCCGTTCTGCGTATTTTGGGAAGCGGGGCGTGACACCAACCGCCTGCATCGTCGGTGGTATTTTTATCAACATCGAGCTTATTAGTGCTCGTTACAGGTGGATTTAACTCCCACATGCACTCTTCTTCTTCCAGCTCGGTGTCGGCTTCATTGCCAGAGTCTGGCTCCTCTGGTTGCGGGACTTCATTCGTCTCCACAAGATCCTGATATAGGAGGGAATCTGTGAAGTAATTCTCGACTCCTTTAAACGGATGCCTTCGGCAATCAACGTTCGCACCTTTCCACTCCCGTCAATGTATTTCATGACCTGGTGGAGGGTAGAGGGAACGATAGAATTGCGATAAATCCAAGGTCGTCCCAGCAGTAGATTGTAGGAAGTGTCAGCATCGATGACGTAGCATGTCACTTCCGACCTCAGATCTCCGATCTGGCATTTGAGCTTGACCTTCCCCATTGGACGGGTACTATTGGCATTGAACCCATAAATGGTCGTCTGGGTAGGGCTCAAACGATGAGTAGGAATTCCCAAATGTTGCATGACCCGGCGAGGCATGATGCTCAATGCAGACCCGGGATCTACCTGAATGCGGTTCACCTCAGATGATCCAATATACCCTGCGAAGTAAAGGGGTCGATCATGTTTCCCTTTGACTTGCATATCATCCGCTGTGAAGGTGATGCGGGGAATATTTTGGGAGGCGTGGAGGCAATCCTCTACATCTTCTTCCTTTGGCCCAATCGGCACTTGGGTCATGAAGACCTCAGCATTAGCCAGAGCTTCTTGTAGAGCTTCTCTGGTCGACTTTGACAGCCTAAGAAGCTCATAAAGCGTAATCCGCGCCGGGATGTTGCCTAGTTGAGCCAGGACATCAAAGCGGTAAGGTGTTGTGGATCCTTCCGCTACGTCTTTCGAAAGAACTCGAGAAAACCGAAGTTCTTTCTGTTTCTCCACGGGTTGCTTCGTGGAGGTTTTGGCTGGCTCTGCAGCGGGTTTTGGAGGAGTTACCACCGTTTCGCCATACTGCTTCAAGTATGGCTGTCCTGAACGGGTTTCTGCCACCAGCCGACTGGGTTCTGCGGCCAGAACTATTGTCTCCTTTTCTGAGTCGGTCAACGAAGGGACATCAGTCTCTGCTTCTCGAGAAGAGGCGCATACCACATTACAAGGCGAAGCTTTAGCTTTGCCTTTGGATTTCCTGCTGGTCACAGTGGTCCATTGCTTGCCATCCACAAGGTCGGGGTGAACCCACATGACTTCTCCCTGAGGTGTGGAAACGGGTACCAGGCCCTTCTCCTGCTGTTGGTAAGGGTCTGTGTTGACCATTCTCAACTCTCCTCTTGGGATAGGGACTACTCCAGAGGGTGTTGGAGGTTGCCTTCCAAACTGGAGGAATGACGTCATATTGGCCGCCACCTTCTTCTGTTCTGGACGGAGTTTTAATACCTCCGAGTCAATCAGAGCCTGAAGGATGTCCTTGAAGACATAACAGCTCTTGGTGGGGTGTCCCAACATCCTGTGATACATGCAGTAGTTGGGATTATCGGTTTTACCGACTTCCTCGGGGCGTCTAGCTCCAGGGAGCTTCAGTCGATTGATCTTATTGAGTAGTTTGAAGAGCGAGTCGACATGTTCATCCTTGAAGGAATACTGCTTGTTGGCACGTGGTTGGCTTTAAGAGCCACTCCCTTTAACCGGTTGAGGTTTGACAGGGGACTTGGTCTCTGCTGCCAAGTTATCCTTCATCTTGGCTTGGAGGGATGTGTCGGGCGTACGCCTTGTTGACCTCTCTGACCTGGGCTTACTTTCTTCCGCTCTAACGCGGGCGACAATCTCCTCAGCCTGTTCACTTTGTTGGACCAATTGCTTCCAGGTGCGACTTTCAGCAACTCCTATTTGAGCAAGGAGTGAGGTTTGGAGATTGTGGCGGCATGTTTCCACCAGGGTAACCTGGGTCATACCGCTCGGACATCAGAGTGCCACGTTTCAAAATCTTTTCATGAAAGATTTGACGGACTCTCCCTTTCACTGTTTAGTAGCCAAAAGGGTGGGCATTGTGACTTCCGAGTCATCTTCGAAGAAGCGCGTTAAGAAAAGCTTCTCCAAATCACCCCAGTTTTTGATGGAGCCTTCTGGAAGCTTCATGAACCATTCAAAGGCGAGCCCTTTCAGGGTGCCAATGAATAATCGTGCCAAGATAGCATCGTTATCTACTACATTCCCTGCTTGGGATTTAAAGTAGTAGATATGCTGGTTAGGTGAACCTTTCCCATCAAATGCTTGGAGGGTTGGAGCCTTGAACTTGGGCAGGTATGGAACCAAGTCCCACTCGGGCGGATATGGCCGGACCACTCCTGCCTCCTGGAGGCCTTTCCGGTTGGTAAGGGCCTCAAGACGTTGCTCCAACTGATTCATTCTTTTGAAATGAACCTTTCCCTGGTCTTGGTCGTCCTTTTCCTGCGATGAGGACTTAGACGAATCAGAAGTAGACCGCTCTTTCTCCTCTATATGTACAGAGGACGAGCTTTCCCCCTCTTTTCGTTTGCCTTTAGACTTCTTAGAGGAGGCTTTGTTAGTTGACTTCCTCTTGTCTTCAAGCAACTGTGCGAGCATCTGCTTGAGGGAGTCGATAGATTCTTGCTGAGTGCGAATCATCTCGAATTGTTCCTTCTGGATCTGGGCTTGCTGTTCCAAGCGCCTGGCGGTTTCCTCAGGAGTGCTAGTCATGTATATGTAGGCCTCTTTCCCCAGGGAGGAATTTGAAGCCTGCGACTCTGCAATAGCGGAATGCGAGTCATTAATCTCAATGCCCCGGGCTAGGGCATTGTAGTCAATCGGGGGAATGGCCCCGGTCCGGGTGCGAGTGTGTCAGTACACTCCTTCCGGTTCAGAGTCAGACTCGTCGGAGCTGACTACAGGCTGTTTTCCCCTGCTCCTGCTCGTCATATTTGCAGTGAGCTCTGGATACTCAGTGTCAAAGAAGATCCTCCGCCTGTGAGAGCGTCTTCTTTTGGCTGATGGGGGAATCAGGGTCAGCTGTCTAACTAAAGACTGCTGGTTCACGCCTGAATCACAACGGCACTCAGAAAGCATAGAGATGAGCCGTTGGCAGCAACATGATGAAGTGATTTGATTAACACTTCTTTTCTTCGTCAAGTAATCCCTTAGATCCATGGGGATCCATGGGAAGAGGATCGAAGAGATTAGCCTCGCAACTTCGAGGGCGGAAGGCATCCTTGCGCTGTACAGCTTGGACGCAAGATTCAGGGACGCAATTCTCGCGTCGCAGCTTTAGGACGCGTGTCCGGCGTCTCTGCTGAGAAGAGACGCGACTGTCGCGTTGCTGATTGGTGCGTCGGAGCAGAGACGGTTGAGAGAGAGCGGGCTGCTGGGCCCTACGCCTAGAGGCGCGCGTTTCTTGTGCTTGATGAGGCGCGCAAGCTTCGTCTTGGCGCCTGGTGAGTGGAGCTTTAGAGGGGCAAACTTGGGGAGTCTCGCGTTTGGGCCGCCAAATGCGAACTTCGCGTGCTGGATACGGCGCAACTGAGACGCCAGTTTGAACCTTGCGACCTATCTCAGTTGGACGATCAGAAGTTCCAACTTGCAGCTGACGCGCACGCCTCCTCTGTCGGCGCTCAGCGTTTCGGTTGCGTCGTGGAGGTGGAGAGAAACCAACGACGACCTGATGCTGAGGGAGAGGGTGAACTGGCTGGACACCAGAGGGCTTGACCACGCGGGTCTCATGAGAGACGTTGGCGCGTGTGTTACGCATGGCGCGATTGGTCACGACATCCTTTACAGCAGCTGCGCCTGAGGCCACGCGAGTCTCCTGAGAGACATTGGCGCGTGTGTCACGCTTGGCGCAGTTGACTGCAACACTCTTCACAGCAGCCGCGCCTGAGAGAGTCTCAGAGCGGGTTTCGGGACAAGTCCCCGTAGAGACCCAATGGCAGACGCGGGTCTTTGGGCTCTTGGAGCCAGAAGAGAGAAACTCTTCATACTTTGCCTGGTCGAACTCGACGACAAGCGATTCGACCATCTTCCCCTTATAGAGGACGTCACCTTGTGCCACGATTTGTTCGTCAGTAACAAATGTAGTCCCCAGCGGAGTCACCATCTCTTGTACGCGCACGGAAATGAATTCGGTGTAAAATTTCCTTGGATCAATTGAAAGATTACAACAAAACAGTTTTCCGACTACAAGGGAGGGAGGATGTTGAGTCTTGAATCCTCCCTTTGTTTAAGGCTGGGTTCTTCAAGTGGCGGTGGAGAGTGAATCTTGTTCTCCGTTGATCGGGTGAACGTTGAGATCTTCCGGGGCTCTTCTCTTCGGGTGGTTGACGGAATAACACAGCTCTGTCGACCAAAACTCTCAAAGAGATTGTCGGCAAAGACTAACTTGAACGCAACAAGTTATTTGAAGGGTTGGGCTCTCTTTCCTCCTTTCTGGAAGCTCTAAGGTCAAGCTCTTTTCTCTAAGAGTTCTTCTCTCAGAAAATCCGACCCCTTCTCCATAGCAACGGGGCTATTTATAGAGGTTTCAGGGGCGTACGTGCCTCCTAAAAACACTCCATAATGGGGGCTAACTTTCCCCGTTATGTGGGCCGTGATTGGCCCCATAACCGGGACGGTTACAACTGAGGCGCGGGTTTCGACCCACGCGTCTTGGTGCTGCAATGTTGGCTGAGACGCGGGTGTCGACCCTCGCGCCTTGGTGCGGCTGAGACGCGGGTTTCGACCCTCGCGCCTTGGTGCTGCTGAGACGCGGGTTTAGACCCTCGCGCCTTGATGCTGAGACGCGGGTTTGAACCCTCGCGCCTTGATGCTGAGACGCGGTCAAAATTAGTTTTGCGTCTAGAACTTGGAATTCTGCTTTTCAATGGCTTGTCTTTTTAGTGATTTTTAGACAGCCTACATTGTGAAGGGGATTTTGATGGAATTGAAAAGAATAGAGATTTGGAGATTGGATATGATCACGGGTCGCAACCCGGATCTTGGCTTTACCGCCTAGTTCAATTAAGCCATGAGATTAAACTAAACAAAACCAATTTTTATAGGAAAACAAATTTTAATTTCATTTATCCTCACTTTCAAAATTCATTACATGACTATATATAGTCTACAAAATACGTGCATCATACGTGTAATTATTGATAAACTCAAATCTACCTAAATCAAATTCAAATAACTCTTAAATCTCAACAAAATTTATCCAAATCTAATTTAAATAAAAAACTTAAATTCTGCTAAATTTGGTGTTTTCCATTGATTTTACAAAGGGGAAAACTTACAAAAAAGTGTCAAGAAGCTAAATTACAAGTAATTGAAAAGAAAATTACAGGTAGATCTCCTCTGAGATTTCTGGGGAAGTGTGCCGGTAGGAATCTGATCAGCACGCGATGACTTTATCCCTTTGACGATGCGATCGGTTAGATGATCGAACTGCCTCCTAATAGGACTCCCTTCTCGCTTAGTTCGGGAATCGGAGAACAGAGAATTGGTAGAGCCCTCTTGCTGTTTCTCGAGCTGCCTCCGCTTGAGAATTCCTTCTCGCCTGGGTTCGGAGATTCCTTGAGAGAGAGAGGAAGATCTTAGGGTATTAGTAGATCTCTTGTTGGCTTATGCTTTGAAACCACCAAAGAAGCTTATGCTCTTCAAAAAGCCTCTTGGACTTGAATCTTTTCAAGTCCCTGAGCCTAGCCAATTAGTGGGCTATTTATAGGCTCAATAGGGAGTTATGATTCCCTTGATTGTCTCCCCTTAATGAGGGATCATGGGTGTAACTACCCATTAACTCTCCTTAATTAGCTCCTCTAAATAAGGGATACTCCCTTGATCCTCTCCAGTTAATTGAGAGATCTCCCCTGATCTTCTCAACTGATTGGGAGAGTCAAGAGATAATGTCGAGCAACTGCCAAATTTGTTCTTGATCACAATAATCTCATCTAGAGATTTGATTGGTCAATGATGATCATAAAAGATTGGCTCCTCTTAATAAGGGATGCTCCCTTGATCCTCTCCAGTTAATTAAGAGATCTCCCCTGATCTTCTCAACTTATTGGGAGAGTCAAGAGATCATGTCAAGCAACTGCCAAATTTGATCTCGATCACAATGATCTCATTTAGAGATTTGATTGGTCAAAGATGCTTAATAAGTGATACTCTCTTGATCCTTTTCAGTTAATTGAGAGATCTCCCCTGATCTTCTCAACTGATTGGGAGAATCAAAAGATCATGTCAAGCAACTGTCAAATTTGATCTCGATCACAATGATCACATCTGGAGATTTGATTGGTCAAAGATGACCATAAAAGACCCGCAGCGGGGCTAGTCAAATAAGTTCGTAGTGGGACTAAGGGAAGCTTCTGGCGAAGTTAGAAGTAAGCTCTCGGCGAAGCTATAAGTTGCTCTCTGGAGCTATGAAAAGCTTCATGAGAAGCTATCAAGAAAGCTTCGGGTGAAGCTAGAATTAGCTTCCAGGCTTTAGGCAAAACTGTAAGTTAGCTCTCTGAAGCTATGAAGAGCTTCATGAGAAGCTAGAATTAGCTTCCGGAGAAGCTAGAATTAGTTCAAGCGAAACTGTAAGTTAGCTCTCTGGAGCTATGAAAAGCTTCATGAGAAACTAGAAAGAAAGCTTCCGGAGAAGCTAGAATTTGCTTCAGACGAAACTGTAAGTTAGCTCTCTGATGGAGCTATGAACAGCTTCAAGGCGAAACTAGACAAACTTAGTCTCTCAGGTGAGGCTATCCCCTTGGGCTCATGCGATGCTAAGTGTTGAGCTAACTTAGCATCTTAGACCTGCTTAAGTCTCTTCAAAGGCAATTTTGGCTTACTGTCTGCTTCACTGAATCAGTAGAGTCCAAGTCGCTGATTTGTCCCTCGGGGATGAGTAGAAACTGATCGTCATCTTGTCTGAACTTGTCTTTTGTAAATGTTAATAAGTTAGACATTGTTCAGACTGGTTGGAAAGCTGTCTGAGAGTTTGTCTTTTTTAAGTGTCAACATTTGGACCATTTGATTCCCCCATCACTTGCCTTACTTTTTCATATTGGCTCTAATTGCATGAGCATACTTGACATTTTGGTAACTACATGAGCATAAACTTATACTGACCAACGTTAGGTCCTTGAGACTGGCTATTCTCCTCTGGGGTTTGTATGAAATTCCGACACCAATATAGAGGAAGGTTGATGTCAACCTCATATAAATTCTGCCCATTTTCTGTGAAACCTTCCAGAACTAGTAATCCATAGTCCATTTTTTTTAGCATAAAAGGAATAAATTTTGACAATTACAATATCAACAATTATGACACAAAATCACCCCCCAACCTGCCCCAAAATCCTAACCAGAACAACCAAAAAAAAGAAAAGAAAAAGTTAACTCTGTAATCGCTAAGTCAATGCCTTTTATTAATAATAACTACAGCTAACTCTTTAGATGCAGGTAGATCAATTTTAGGTGTTGAATACCTTCTGTAATATATTTTAAAGGAACTTTTAGAGATGTATTAGAGTTATTGGATTTATGAAATACTGCTCTTCAAAATGTTGATAATGCATTGGACTATAAGGAATGGTGCGTTGTTTTAATTCTCATCCTTACTACAATGTTCTCCAGTATTATTAAGAACTCTATAAACTGTTTAAGTATCGCTGTTTTGACTCAGTTCCATGCTTTTAAATTTGTGGTCTCAATAGTCTTGAATTGCCTGCTGTTTTTGATGTAAAACGGGATAGATATTAATTACCTTCAATCTAAAATTTGAAAATTAGGTCTTTGAAAGAAGAAATAAAATAAGGAATTAGGGTTCAGAAAAGGAGATAAGAAAACAGAATAATTTGGGCTTCGCACCCCTTGCACCAAGGGCTTCGCACCCCAATCTCAACAACTCTCATAGCTCTAAAATTTAACTGGAAGATTTTAATTTATTCATTGTCTAATAATAAGAGTAGTCTAGAGCCTATTTATACGCTTCACAAAAGTTCACTTTTAGGAAATAACCATCGTGGTACCAAATGCTCACATAAAAAAACTAATCAAAAATAACTAAGGCATAAAATAACTGACAAACTGAGTGATGTCCTCATCATTTCCCCTGAGATGAGAGAAACTCGACCCTGTCAAGTGAGAGATCCCCTCATGAAGCATCTCAATAGGGCCAAGGTAGTGGTTGTGGTAGCAACACTAGTATATCATATCGAGACCAAGGTCGTGGAGGTGGAGCCGGCCTTCGTGTCAGATCGGCTGTAAAAGATGGCAGCTCAATCAAGGCACCGATAGCAAACAGAGGTGCATCATCCTTGCTGAAGACAAAACTGATACCAGGATCTCATGGGATGTCCAACTTGTCAGTCATGAGAGCAAGCCTCCTCATAACTCTAGGAGAACTAGTGCGCCAAGCGTGTGACTTTCTCACAATCTCAAGATGACTCAAAACAATCATCTAACTATCAATTGCAAATTGTTGCAACTAACTATATGAATATACAGAAAATTTGTAGTTGTTATTACAATTTTCTAACTGTCTAGTGATATCATCTTCATGTGCAATAGATAAATGCAATGCAGTACGAACTCTAGGAATAACTCCTAAAGATAGGAAAATGATAAATCTAGGATGTCTAGGAGGCAACATCTAACCCCACAGATGAAGGTATATTAGACTCTGACACAAACTCCAATCAACCTAAAAAAAGAAGCATTAGAAATCATCTGTTGAATCATGGTAAGGAACTCAGGTGACTCACTAATAGATGAATCAATTAGAACGATCATAAAATCAGCACGAGAAGACTCAGATGGTCCAGTAGATGTACCGACACTAGAGTCAGTTGTCTCGTGCTTAATATAATCCTCTATCAAAGGTGTGACAAATGAATATATAGAGATCTGACTAGGAACACTAGACTCCTGTAGTTCAGGCGCAAACTCACTAATATCATGAGCTTGGGTATCAACATCTAAGGGTGTACCAGACTCGACTAACGCATTACTACTTTACTAGTACCCTCATAAGAAGCATGACCCTCCTCAATAATCTGTGTGTCGAAAATAACTGATATGTCTTCAATTATACTAGTAGTCTTAGAAGAAACACGGACATTCTCAACAACTTTTGAGTCGTCAACATCATCACTTGGCACAATTCTAACATGTCAATTCTTCAAGGAGCACTGATAATCGTAATATCCATATCTCTCACACTTAGAACACCGGACTTTGGCATTGACTAACATTTTGAAAATGAAGTATCTTTAAGGCAATATCGAAGGTCTTTTCAACGGTGTCTAAATCATAAAAGCCAGTGATCATAGCACGCCTTATTTGGGCCTTAATCTCTAAACAAACCTGATTATAATCTTAAAATAGTGCTCTTTCACGTCACTATGACAGTTTAAGTCCTCAATTATGGCTATGTAATCTTGAATGGACATATGACCCTGATGAAGATTGCGTAACTAGTCTAAGAGGTGGTTCTTATAACATTGACTCGTCATGATGATTACAATTGAAAAATGAAGCAAACAAGCAGATGTAGTGAAGAATTCTAAACTCCAGTAAACTAAATGCGTGCACTAAGTAAAAAAATAAAAATATCCTAAAAGTTCAAGTTCTAATGCTAAGAAAATGCACACCTAAAATGATAAAAAAATGACAAATACTAATGCAACCACTAGATAAAAGAAAATAGCAATTCAACCAACAGATTATCGCAATTAGTTGCAAGTAGTTTAACAATTAACGATTCAGCTCAACTTAGGATATCACCTGAGATGTGAGTCATTCGCACTCGAACGCAAGACTCCTCTAAGAATCCCAAGATAAGAACTCACACTGAAGAGCTGAAGTCACGCATAATGTCTTGGAGTAGCAGTAGTATGAGATGAAAGAAAATTCCCTCAATCTAGGCTGAAAATGAAGCCCGAAACACTACTCATCTGCTACTAAAACAGTACTGATACTGAACACGGGCTTGTGGAGGTTGATTTTGCTGTCCAGTTATTATGAACTCTTTCCAGTGGCTTCGGGACTTAGGCACGAACCTAATGCTTCAGACGAAAATCAAATCAGACTCCAAACTGGCCTGAAACAGAGTCCAGACTGCTGTCGTACGCTGCTGCAACTGTGCTGGCCCAGTAAGTCACTTTGAACTGAGTCAAGATCGAGTCGGACCGATCTACTAAGTTGGACCTGGTTGAGTTGGACCAGGCTGCTAGCTGAAGCATGAAACGGATCGGGTTTGGGGGTCCGACCTGAAATCAAACCCGTTTGATTAACTGCCTAATGGATCGAGTCAGGTTTATAACAAACCCAAATGACCAGTATAAATTACCCAGCTGCTCCCCTGCTCAAGATCTAGGCGAGGGCAGGGGTAGGGCGAGGGACTCCAGCGATGGCGCTGCGATCTGGCGAGGTGGTGATGACAACGATCTGATGACGTCAAGGTGGAGATCTCGTGCACGGCGAGGGTGAGGGAGGCGGCTCTTGCAGTGGAAGGTGGGGAAAGTAAGGAGGACGAGGGCGCGGGGATGGGTGGCGAAGCTCCGACAAGCTTATAGGGAGGACGATGAGGCTCTGGGAGCACCAGCGAAGCTCTTACGAGGCTGGCTCTTGTGAGGGCAGCTAGTGGGTGCAGTGGTTAGAGGAGGATGTTGAGATCTTGAGGTGGGTTTGAGGTCACAGTGGATTTAAGGTCGTCGGTGATGATTAGGGCTTCGGTGGCGGTGATTGTAGATGAGGATGGTGGTGATGGTGGCAGTGAGCTCTTGAGGTCGTGGTGCTGGCGCGAGGTGGTGCAATGGGGTAGGAGGTGATGCGGTGGCCGAGAGGTGCAGTGGTTGAGGAGAAGGAATGATAACGATGGAGATGGTGAAGATGATGACGTTGTTGAGGATGATGGTGAAGGCGGCGAAGGAATTTGGAGGTGGCGACAGTCTTGTGACGATGTCTGATGGAGATGATGATGAAGAAGAGGCGAGATAAAAGGAGATTCTACAGTGAAAATTTGCAACAATGATTTTTTTTTTTGATGGGTGATGTGAGCGGGAGAGGAAGGAGGGAGGAGGTGTTGAAGACAAAGATGGTGGATCAGTAAACTTGGGAATTTTCAGGGATTTTCAATTTTTTTGGGAAATTTGCTACAATATTTTTTGGGAAGGGATCTAAAAAATGAAGAGGATTGAGACCGAAACTCTGATACCAAACTGATGTACAACGGGATGAATCGCAATCTTCATACTAAAATTTGGGAATTAGAATTTTAAAAGAAGAAATAAAATAAAAAATTAGGGTTTCAAAAAAAGAGATAAGAAAAACAGGATAAATTTGGGCTTCACACCCCTTGCACCACGAAATTCACACCCCAGTCTCAAGAATTCTCATAGCTCTAAAATTTAACTGGAAGATTTTAATTCATTCATTGTCTCATAGTAAGAGAAGTCTAGAGCCAATTTATAGATTTTACAAATGTTCACTTCTTGAAAATAACTGATGTTGTACAAAACACCTACATAAAAGAAAACAACTACTCAAAAATAAATTAAAGTATAAGATAACCAGCAAACTGAGTGATGTCTTCATCAGTTTCACTCGGCCAGAGTCAGCATACTTCATTGGTTTTATATTTCCTGTCATGAAGACTTGAGTGACAAACGGTGATCCATGCAACTAGCTTACAGTGTAGGGATTTGGTCTCCACAGTTTACTTTCTCTTGAGGTTAATTTTGGAGTGTTTTCTTTTAATTTTTAATTAATTATTTATTTTGGTTTGGTATGTCTGTGTGTGTTGGGGTGTGGGTTTTTTCTCTTTTGTGTGTTTTGTGCGTGTGTGGTGGTGGTTGTTTTCTTTTCTTTACTTTACTTTTCTTTTCTTTCTTTTTTTTCCTTTGTGTGATGGGGCGTGGGGGAGTTTGTTTGGGCTAAAATGAAGCCTTGCCAATATTTGGGAATACATGAGTTGCTTCACAAGATATGAAAGGATAACGACATTCTGTGTCAGAGAGTACTGTGTACATATACTTGTCCTTGCATAATTTAGCAGCTAGAACACAGGGATCGATGGTGAATTAGATTGTAAGGGCTCAGTTCTTTGTGTCTTTTGGCACTGGTGGCTATGCATATTAAGTGTGTGGAAGTCAACACCATCCTTAATTATACGTGCTTGTTAACTACTTGAATCCTTAAGCACAAAAAGTTCTTGCCTCACAATGACTATTCTGGTTATTTATAATGATTGATATTTTCTGAACTTTTAATTTGGTTAATAAAACCGAACCTCTTGCATGATACTAAGGTCAAGATTCTGACATGACCGAGTTCATTCTAGTTATGTGATATTACCATAGTTATTAATTTGTAAGAGAAATTGTAAGGCATAGTATGTCATAACTTCAAGGCTATTTTGGATGTGTTTCAATGACTACATCCACTGTTAATGGAGAGCTAGGACATCTTAGTATATGTACATAATATCTGAGAGCCGGGACTAGTGGTTTGCTCATCTGCGGGTGATTATGACCATGTATGGGCCTTAGATCTACCTCTACTCCTATTCTAAAACCTATGCTTTCTTCTTTAACTTTTAATGGACCATCTTATAACGTGGCATGCATTCTACAGAATACGCTGTCATTTTTCAGGCAGAGCTTTGCTGATCACATTCCAGTGTTAAGCTCAAGCATAAATCATGTATCTTATTGGTTCTGTTGAATATTATTTGAATCTTCATACAAGCACATGAAGAAAACTGGCCTTCTAGGGTTTTATGAGAAGCCCCTCTATTCTCATAGTTTTCTTGGCCAGTAATTTGGAGCAATGTAGAGCTAGAATTTTATTAACTAGGGCTGACATAGCATATCCTGTGGATAAGGGATCAAATTGATCCTTTGTGATTTTCAACCATCACTGATGGAGGACGAACAACAAAAAGTGGGATAATTGGGAACGAACAATAGAAAATCTCAATCTAGGATTGTCACCGAAGAAAATATCTGAGACTCTCTCCCTAGGTTCTCTCATCCAAAAGCACACTGACTCCAAAACTTAAACATTTTCATTATCAATCATCAACTGAAAATCTCCGAAGACAGTCTTCGCCTTTTATAAGGCTACATCGCATATAACTCCCACCACAACTAATGTGGGATTAAGATAAGATAAACCAACCAACTACAATAACCACCTAAACAAACTAAATCAAAACAACTAATAAAAGCTAACTAAAATAACTGAAACAACTAGATGTCCCCATCAATCATGTCTTGCCTATTTGTCGCACACCAATTTGTAGATGATTGTGCCGTCTTTCCCAATATTGGTGCTGAGGATGCCACATCCTTAAAGTGAACAATTTTGGTATCTAACGGACAAAAGAATGATATGTCCCAAACTTCATCACTTGGACCAGAGAATGCTAAGTAGACTATTTGGCATCAGACCTCTTAATGGCTCAATTAAATTATTGGGTGTGCCTATTGTCCATGAACATGTTCTTCTGATCATTGTGTGATGTGAAACAAAAGACGGGGGTCTAAGGATTTTAGAAAAAGATAAGAGATAAAAGAAATAATAGAGGACTCATGCTCATTCTTGACCTCACGCCGCTTCACGTCGCACGCTCGACTGTGGCTTCACGGATAGGGCTTCACTCCCCGCCATGGGAGGCACGCCCCCTCAAGGAAAAAACTCCAAAACATTTTTTCTCAAAACTCTGATATATTTTATTGAAAGTAATGAGACTTATAAATAGGCTTACAACTATTGACTTTTCTCCACATTATTGATGTGGGACTGAACATGAAAACAAAAACTAAATAAAATAAAAAGAAAAAACATACTAGACTCAAAACAAAATACAGACTCAATTTAAATGAGAAGCATGACATTGATATCCCCATCATTCTCGTCGGGTGAGAAAAACTTGACCCCGTCGAGTATACATGAGGTGGTGGTGACTCTATACTAAAATTGAATCTGAAGCTGTTGTTGTTAATCTTACTGGAGATGTTGCAGATGTGGTTACTGAATATGTTGGAGAGGTTACTGAGATCTTTGGCTATTGAGGAGGTTGTTGTAGAGGAGATTGTTGAGATTTTTGGCTGCTGAGGAGGTGTGGAGTGATCATAGAGATCTTTGGCTATTGAGAAGGTTGTTGTGAAGGGTTCGTAGAGATCTTTGCATGTTGAGGAAGTTGTTGTGAAGGAGATTGTTGAGATATTTGGTTGTTGAAGAGGTGGTTGTGAAGGGATTTGATTTTTGTCACTAAGAAAGAAATTGGTGGTTGAGATTTTGATACGTGAGAGGAGATAAAAAAAATTAGGATTTGGATTTAGATTTGGACTTTTTGAATTTTGACAAAAGAGACGAAAAGAAAGTGAATGAAGTAACAAATTGCACCGGCTCCTCATTGGAATTACCAATTCATCAACACTCGCAATGAATGGTTTAAACAAAATTGTACTGATTTCACACAGGGAATTTTTTCACAAGAAACTTGTATTACAATTTAATTTTCATCACTCATTATTTTTTTTCCTAACCATGCTCTGTTACCAAATTGATGTGAAATAAAAAAAGAGAGTTTAAGGTTTTTTGAAAAAGATGAGAGATAAAAGAAATAGTAGAGGACTCATGCTCGATCATGGCCTCACGCCGCTCCACGCCGCACGCTCGATCGTGGCTTCACAGTTAGGGCTTCACACCCCTCCATGGGAGGCACACCCCCTCAAGGAGAAAAAACCCAAAATATTTTTTCTCAAAAATCTGATATATTTTATTGAAAGTAATAAGGCCTATAAATGACTTGCAACTATTGACTTTTCTCCACATAACCGATGTGGGACTGAACATGAAAATAAAGATTAAATAAAATGAAAGAAAAAAACATACTAGACTCAAAACAAAATACAGACTCGATTCAAATGAGAAGCATGGCACTGATGTCCCCATCATTATGACTTCTACCTGTAGACTCTGTTGCTTAGATTCTCAGCTCTGACCAGATGCTAAGTTTTGATTGGATTCCTAGACACATCTCTTCCACTGGTTAACACACTAATCCTTGCTCTTCTGGTGTATTTGCTTTCCAATTCCTGGATATTTCTTCGTGTGATACATGTCATTGAGAAGATGGCCAGATATGTTATATGGTCTCAATGATACTGGCAAGAAAAGTCATTGGATTTCTTGAAATTCTGCATTGCAAAAGCTTGGGATAGCTTGGATGCAAACATCTAGTAGTTTAGTATGTGGCTATGTTGCGATTAAGCAACTTTACTGTTGCGCAGAGCTATCATGGAACAATGGAGCCTTGGTCGCCGTTTCTTGTATATAAACTTTAGTGAGGGAAAATTGTTAAGTCTTTTCAGAGCCTTGTGCGAGTATTGACAAGCCAGTTAGAGTACTTGAATCTGGGAATGTCCACAACCCAACCCCATCCCTTTACTCCTACTAAGCAAGGTCTCAGAAACGGGATAAAACTGAGATCTAATTTTTTGACAGTGCCCCTTTAGCCTAAATGTTTCTAAACTATTCTGTCAGGTGCCAACCTATTCATACACTATTCAAGCATTTATGATTTCACAAATTACGGATTAACTTCTTACAAATGTTTTTCAACTTACTATGAAATATATGACGTTATTTAACAATTATTTAACGTAATAGTTACACATTATGGTTAGTGGTCCTATTTATTGTCGCAGTCATATCTTTGTTATCATTGTCTTGCCCATATTAGTTTTGTATCTATGGATTATGCATACTGCAAGTTCGTGTGTTTTTATACTTTTTTAAACCGTAGACAGATTGCTCCAAGTGTTGAACTGGTGATATTCTTTCTAAGTGAATTTAATTTTTCTATTCTCAACTTTTAGATCAGCCAATACCTAGTATATCAGTTAATATGTTATGAAACGTAATGGCAATATATGATAATAGCTGAACAAAGCGCCCTAGAGTAAGTCAAACAAGAAAAATCTAGATCTGATCTGAAACTATCCAAAACCCTCTCTTCCGTGTCAAAATACTTGTTGTAAGTAATCAAATTTCTTCTTCACATGTTTCTGTCTTCTTTTAATAAAAAGAACCAGAAGATTACAAAATTTCTATGTTCTGTTCTACTGTGCTGGTTGCCATCTTTAATGCAGATGGCCCTGGAGTAGGCAAAACATGATATGGTACAGATAACTTGCTTGCACCAGGCTGACACTATCATTATATACAAGGATATATACCTCAGCTTTCGATGTAATCTTAACTTGTTGGTTCAATGGTCTGGAATTCATATTCCAGGTTGCTACATGTCCATATATGCCTATGGCTATGTGTATAAATTAGCATTGTTCTTCATTCTGCCACAAACTAACAGTTGAACTAATCTAAAAATGGAACTGATAATGGCATCAAGAGATACTTGTAATTGATATTATACTCCAGGAAATACCTTTGGTTTTCAAAACATGCAATCTCATATTCCAAAAATAATTGGAACCAAGTAATTTTTCTATCTCCATATGAAGAATTCTTTGAAGAAACAATTCGGAAAGAACCTAACCTAATGGATCTATGCACCAGAGGTAATCATATGATCTGCCTCCAATGAGGCCCCTTCCTCCCTAAGAATAAGATGGTCCTTGAAGTTTTTCTTGACCATTTCTAAAATGACTGACTAGCACATTTTATCTGTGCTGCAAGTAAAACATAAGAAAATAAAACATAATAAAAGCATTAATATATGACATGAAAGGAAACTGGGAAATTGAAAGAACACATTACAACAGATAAATACACGTAAGATATACTTACAAAGGCACCAAATCTATGACTCCCTTATAATTAATGTTTATTTGCTTGTTAACAAATTCCATAAGAACCTACAAATAGATATATAATTAAGACAAAAGTAACAAATTTCATAAGTTAGGCTTTGATATAAGACAGACAAAATTCCTTTTCTGGGGTATGGAAAGCCAATTCTCTGAGAGAGAGAGAGAGAGAGAGAGAGAGAGACTTGTGTCCTTCCAAAAGGATTTGGGCCTGGATCCTTCCCACTCAAATTCAACCCTCCAACATTCGAATACAAGATCCACTCCGTTGACGTTGATCTATATTATTTCATGTTTCTATAAACCAAAAATCAAGTGTTTTGAATACTTTTTGCCCATCCATCAAGTAGGGAAAAAATGGACGGCCTAAATAGTGAGTTGGTTAGTTTAACGGTGTAGAACATTTAAAACCTAACAAAAATTAGTTTATAAAGGTTTTTTAATGTTTAGATCATAATAAAATCGCTGGATCGGGAATTTGTATGTCTCAAGATATAGATCTAACCAACTACCTATTTAGGCCGTCCATTTTGTGCCGCTTGATCTATAGACAAAAAGTATTCAAAACAATTGATTTTTGGTTTATAAATACTTGAAATAATATAGATCAACTTCAACGGAGTGAATCTTGTTATTCGAATGTCGGAGAGTTGAATTTGAGTGGGAAGGATCCGGGCCCAAATCTTTTTGGAAGGACACAAATCTCTCTCTCTCTCTCTACACACACATATAAGGCACTATTGTCAACTAAAGAATGGAATTGATTAGTACTTAATACAACACGTGTCAATCCCCATCTAAACAGAACTATCCAGTCGATTTTTTAAATTTATCATTCTCAAAAACAAAAAAGACCATGCTGACAATGAGTATTTTTTACCCAACATGCTTGCTCATAGTCTCCATTATCCAATTGAAGATCAGTAGTTACGTACACCATTAGGTTCCAAATAAAATCTTCCATGCACGTGAAAGGAAACTCACAGAAAGAGGCTCATCTCTTATTACTTATCAGACATTAAATAATATATTTAATGTTCCCTAAAGAATCAAGTATCCCCTAACCTGGTGTTTAACGGGAAATTTCACTAAGCTATGAGTTTGATTCTACCATTGGACAACCAACCATTGCAACTCAGCCCTTGAAAGAAATAAAATCTACTCTCATATTAACTAGTAACATTCAGTGTATTTAACTATTCAATCGAACATCACACATATCAAGTTCTGAAATCAAACAAGCTTTAGTGCTTCCTGTTGGAATATCAAATAAAAATGTCTTTATGACATAAATTTTGGAAGAAGAAGAGACCATAAGAAATGAAGAGTCATCATCATCAATTAGGAGAAATGAAGAGTCATCATCAATTGAGAGAAATGAAGAGTCATCATCTTCAATTAGGAAAAATGAAGAGTCATCATCATCATTTGGAGTCATCATCAATTGAGAGAAATAAAGAGTCATCATCTTCAATTAGAAGGAATGAAGAGTCATCATCATCAATTATGAGTCATCATCAATTGAGAGAAATAAAGAGTCATCATCTTCAGTTAGAAGGAATGAAGAGTCATCATCATATATGCATTATTGTCATTTGCCTATAAAAGGCTAGTGTATCTTTTTGTTTTTTTATCAAGCAAGCAAGCAAGAAAGAAAGAAAAGTTGAATAAGATCCATTCTCCACTTAAAATTTTAGATTATAGTATCTTAGTTCGTAGGCTAGTATATAACAATTGGTATCAGAGCCAATTCAATTTTTGTTTCATTTCCTCTTCTCCTCATGGCCTCCACCAACAATCTCATCAATCCACAAGTGCCCAACTTATTGAAAGATAACTATGAGAGTTGGTCAATTCAGATGAAAGCTCTATTTGGTTCTCAAGAGTTGTGGGAGCTAATCTTTGATGGGTTTAAGGAACCCACACCGGAGGTAGAAGCCGCCTACACCGCCGAAGAGAAGAGGCTCTTAAAGAGCAAAGAAAGAAGGATAGCAAGGCTCGTTTTCTACTCTATCAAGGGTTGGACGAGTCTACCTTCGAGAGAGTTGCCGAAGCAACGACGAGCAAGGAAGCATGGGAAATCCTTGCTACCATCTACAAAGGAGTCGAGCGGGTGAAGCGAATTCGCCTTCAAACTTTGAGGGGCGATCTTGAAGCCGCTCAAATGAAAGATGAAGAAAAAATTTCCGATTATTATTCACGATTACTTCTAATTGTGAATAAAATGAGGAGAAATGGAGAGAAGATGGAGGACATCCGAGTGATGGAGAAATTGCTGCGATCCCTCACATCAAAGTTCGAGCACGTGGTGGCGGCAATTGAGGAGTCTAAGAATTTGAAGGAGATCTCAATAGAGGAGCTTTTGGGATCCCTCCAAGTTCATGAGCAACGCATACAAAAGAAGACTGGTTTCATAGTCTTGGAACAAGCATTAGAGTCAAAGCTGACTCTAAATGATCGTGGCTCACATAGTATAGGTCGTGGTCGTGACAGAGGTAGGGGACGTGGTCCCCAACAACGAACCACTCAAAATCAAGTGGAGTTCCAAAGCTTCAGAGGTCGAGGACGAAGCAATCGGGGAAGATTTACATCTGGACGTGGAAACAACAAGAACGTCCAATGCTACAACTGTCAAAAATTTGGACACTATGCCTCGGATTGCTGGCACAGAACTGAAGATCTTACCAATCTTGCTGAAGCAACAAATGACGTAGGTAATAACTCTACTCTTCTTCTTGCTCATGATGATTCAAGTGTTCAGAATGATGTTTGGTACCTTGACTCGGGTGCTAGCAACCACATGTGCGGGAAGAAAGAACTATCCATGGAACTCGCAGAAGGAGTTCATGGAAGTGTGAGCTTGGGAGATTCTTCAAAACTCTCCGTTGAAGGTAGAGGGAAGATCAAAATCTATCAAAAGGATGGTAAGCCCGAGTATATTTCCGATGTTTATTATATTCCTAACATGAAAAGTAATATTCTCAGCATCAGTCAATTACTCGAAAAAGGATATAAAGTATATATGGAGAACAACCACCTTTGGTTGAAAAATGCAAAAGGAGGTCTTATAGCTTGTATTAAAATGACAAGGAACCGCATGTTTCCCTTGCATCTAAACACAAAAGTTGAGAAGTGTTTTCAAGGACTCATGAAGAATGAGTCATGGAGGTGGCATCTTCGCTTCGGTCATCTAAATTTCAGCGGCCTGAAGCTACTATCTACAACCGGCATGGTACGAGGTTTACCAACAATCGATCCACCAAGTCATACTTGTGAAGTTTGCATAATTGGCAAGCACACGACTTCCTTTTCCCAATGGAAAGTCGTGGAGAGCGGAGGCACCATTACAACTTGTTCATACTGACATCTGCGGACCGCTAGATCCCGTCTCTTTAGGAGGTAATAGATATTTTATTACTTTCATTGATGATTTCAGTAGAAAGTTGTGGGTGTACATTCTTAAAGAAAAATCTGCTGCCTTTACTACCTTCAAGAATTTTAAAGCTCTTGTTGAAGCAGAGAGTGGCTATAAGCTAAAAACTCTCTGATCTGATCGAGGTGGTGAGTACACCTCAAACATGTTTCAAGAATATTGCAGGGAGCAAAGCATAAAGAGGCAGCTTACTACTGCCTATACACCACAGCAAAATGGCATCGCAGAAAAAAAGAACCGCACTATTCTTGACATGACAAGAACCATGCTTAAAGAAAAGGGACTGCCGAAGCAGTTTTAGGCAGAAGCTGTGGCATGTTCAACCTACTTGCTCAACCGGTGCCCAACGAAGCAAGTGAAGGGCAAGACGCCTCAAGAAGCATGGAGCGGCTATACGCCTAATGTCGCACACCTACGAATTTTTGGGTGTATTGCATATGCTCAAGTACCTGAAGTCAAAAGGAAGAAGCTTGACAATCATGGTGAAAAATGCATTTTCATCGGATATAGTGAGGAGTCGAAGGCATACAAGCTTTACAATCCACTAACTAAGAAACTAGTGGTTAGTAGAGATGTTGTCTTCAATGAAGCTGAAGCATGGAGTTGGAGCAATGAAGAGACTGTCAAAGAGCAACCCATGGTGAATGAACCTGTCGAGCCCCTACAAGAGGTTCCACCACCAACTACACCACCATCTCCTCAACATGCTACACCGTCTCCTGCAAGAGGTTCTCCATCTTCTGGGGAAGGTAGTAGTAGCGAATCCTCCGTGCAACGAGGTCCAATCAAAATAAGAAGCCTCAGGGAGATCTATGAGCAGATAGAAGAAGATGGAGAAACTAATCTCTTTTGTTTATATGCCGATCATGAGCCTCTCACTTTCCAAGAGGCTAAGGAAGAAGATTGTTGGCGATCAGCAATGAAGGAGGAGATGCATGACATCTAGAAGAACGACACATGGGAGTTGACAACACTTCCACAAAATCACAAGGCGATAGGTGTCAAATAGGTGTACAAGATTAAACGCACAGCTGATGGTGAGGTTGATCGGTACAAGGCGAGGCTTGTGGCGAAAAGCTCAAACAAAAATACGGTATCGACTATAAAGAAGTCTTTGCACCAGTTGCTCGATTGGACACGGTGAGACTATTAATTTCACTTGCAGCTCATCACAGGTGGAAGATATATCATCTAGATGTCAAGTCAGCATTTCTCAATGGTATTCTTGAAGAAGAGGTGTATGTACAACAACCAGAAGGTTTTCTGGTAAAAGGGCAAGAAGACAAAGTATATCACCTAAAGAAAGCCTTGTACGGCTTAAAGCAGGCACCACGGGCATGGAATGCCCGAATTGATGGTTATCTTCATCAAAACGGCTTCACCAAATGTCCTTATGAGCATGCCATCTACATGAAGAGGAACCATCTGAAAAACACCTAGAGGGGGGGTGAATAGGTGTTATTGCTAATCTAACAAACTTTTTGAAAACTAAGTATGATGAATGATGCAACGATCTCTCAAAACAAGACTAAGAGCCGAATACCCCGTGAGAGGTTCTGAACTCCTTCCTCCCAATTCCCCTTGAATGGGTTAGAGGTGCGCAATGCAACCTTATTGTTTGAGAATTGATCGAACAAAGCAAAGTATGATGGATGAATAGTGAGAAGCACACAATATATCACAAGTATCACAAGCTTGAAATAATAGCACAAAGGAAGAAACAAGATCACAAGTAAGTAATAGAAAGCAATATAGTGCAATAGAAATTTAAAGCAAGAATGGACACAAGGCAATCGCAAACACAAGATGTTTGTTTCGAGGTTCGAGCCACCGCTCTACTCCCCGCCTTCACCTCCGTGAAGGGTTTCCACTATCCACCGAGGACGATTACAACGGTCTACCGAAGACCCGAGCACCGAGCTCCACCAAGTACAATAACCTCTACCGAAGAGGTGTCTCCACAAGAACAAGAAGAGGAACAAGAACAAGAGTGATCACAACAAGATCACCAAACTCTTTTACAACACTCTTACTCTTTTTACAACTTCATTATAGAATGAGTAAGGGATTTTTGGCTCTATGAAGTGTAGTGAGAAAAACTCAGTTGTAGAGATGATTTTTGCAAGGGAACACAACTGAAAACTAGCTCAAGAAAGAATTGGAAATGGAGAGCTTAAACACTTTTCTTTTCTCTTTTGAAAACTTTGAAAACTTGAGGATTTTTCTTGGTATTTAGTAAGAGAGTCTTCTCCTCTATTTATAGGGAGAAAAATAGGTTTAAAACAATTTATTTAGAGCTTATTTGCTCTGAAAAAGAACTAATTAACCCTGTAAAAGTCTGCCAAAAAACAGATCAAAAAACAGATTTCAGAATTGCACAAAAGAGGAAAGAGCCGTTGGCTCGGGTCTTCTGGCGGTCGACCGGCCGGTCGACCCAGAAAACCCGAGAACAATCCTGCTCTCAGTCTTCCTCTAGCGGTCGACCGGACGGTCGACCCAGAAAACCCGAGAGCACTCCTGCTCTCAGACGGTCGACCGCTCGGTCGACCGAAGGACGTGCACAGACATGCACGTCCAGGCACAGTGGCCGGTCGACCGGGCCGGTCGGCCGGTCAGCCTGAAATAGGAAAACAGTGTATATTTTGACTTGAAAAATTTTGCAAAATAATTTTTGACTTTAAGGAAACTTAAGTAATATACTAGTAGGGGTATATAAACAAGATCTAAACATGGTATTTATTTTTGTAAAATATAGAGTCATGTAAATAATTTTTTAAGGCATGAAACCTAATTTAAAACATGAAAACTTAAATACAAAACACACATTTTAACAAAACCAAATTGTGTGTGTGTATATCCTAGAGCCAATATCCAACACTCAAACTTTAACATTCTAATTCTTACATTGGTTCTAAAGACTTCAAGTTCTTCAAGAAGGGCTTTTCACCATATGATCTTCAACACTTGAGTCTTGAGCCCACTTTGAGTTGACTTGAGTCCAAAACACTTTCTTTTACGGTGTGAACCTTTTAGTAGAGTTAAAACCCTGAAACACACTTAAACAATAATCAATATTAGTACAAATAACTAATATGTTTTGTAATCATCAAAACACACTAAACATGGGTGATTGTAACCTTGGGCCAACAATCTCCCCCTTTTTGATGATGACAAAACATATAGGTTATTTTAAACAAAAATGGAAGAAGAGCTTGGAAAGCTCCCCCTCAAATAATGCTATGTATCAAAAATGTCAATGAAGAGCTAAATACATAAGGCATTGAAAGACACATAATTTTGTCAAAAACTTAATTGCAAAACATAATTTTGTCAAAAACTTAATTGCAAAACACATAGTTTTATCAAAAACTCAAATGCATCAAACAACAAACAAACAACCTCATACTTTTTCTCCCCCTTTTTGTCATACATCAAAAAGGGTTAAACAAACAAAATAAAAGAAATTTTTCTTTAAGAATCCATAATACAAATATTCAACTCACCACAAATAAATGAAAATCTAGCATAATCTAGAGGTTTAGTAAAAATATCGGCAAGTTGAAAATCGGTAGAAACATAATCAATATCAATATCACATTTCTCATAATGATCTCTAAGAAAGTGATACCTAATGTCAATGTGTTTGGTTTTACTATGTTAATTTGCATTCTTTGTCATGTGAATAGTACTAGTATTATCACAAAATATTTTAACATGATCAAAGTGTAAATCATAGTCAAGGAGAGTATGTTTCATCCAAAGAACTTATGCACAACAAGCTCCGGCCGCAACATACTCCGCCTCGGCGGTTGAAAGGGCTACCGAATTTTGCTTTTTGGATGACCAAGATACAAGACAATTACCTAGGAATTGACATGTTCCACTTGTGCTCTTCCTATCTACCCTACAACCCGCATAGTCGGCATCCGAAAAACTCTTCATATCAAATAGTCCGGTTTTCGGATACCACAAACCCATTTCAATAGTGCCCTTAAGGTATTTAATTATGCGTTTTACCGCTACTAAATGAGACTCCTTAGGACATGATTGAAAACGAGCACAAAGACAAACGGAAAACATGATATCCGGCCTACTAGCCGTCAAATACAATAAACTACCTATCATGCTACGATAAACTTTAATGTCTACACTTTTACCTTATTCATCCTTATCAAGCTTGGTAGTTGTTGCCATGGGAGTTTTGCTCACTTTAGATCCTTTAAGCCCGAACCTTTTGATGAGTTCCTTTGTGTACTTGGCTTGATTGATGAAGATCCCATCCGTCCTTTGCTTGATTTGGAGTCCAAGGAAATAGTTGAGCTCCCCCATCATAGACATTTCAAATTCATCCTTCATGCATGATTCAAAAGCTTGGCAAAGAGATTCATTAGTAGAACCAAAAATAATGTCATCAACATAAATTTGCACAATAAGAATATCTTTTTCTACATATTTTGTAAACAAAGTTGTGTCAATTTTACCTTTCTTAAAATCATTTGAAATCAAAAATGAAGAAAGTCTTTCATACCAAGCCCTAGGGGCTTGTTTTAAACCATAAAGAGCTTTATCTAATTTAAATACAAAATCCGGATGTGTAGGATCAACAAACCCGGGGGTTGTTCAACATACACCTCCTCTTCAATAAAACCATTTAGAAAAGCACTTTTGACATCCATTTGAAACAATTTTAAATCTTTATATGAGGCAAATGCTAGTGTCATCCGTATGGCTTCAAGCCGTTCTACGGGTGCAAAGGTTTCTTCAAAATCGATTCCTTCGATTTGAGTGTAACCTTGGGCAACTAACCTAGCTTTATTCCTAACAACGTTACCCGATTCATCCAACTTGTTCTTAAAGATCCACTTAGTACCAATTGTTGGTCTATCGTGAGGCCTTGGAACAAGGTGCCAAACTTGGTTGCGCTCAAATTGATTGAGTTCCTCTTGCATGGCTAGCAACCAATATGAATCGGCCTCGGCTTCGAGGACGTTCTTGGGTTCAACATGAGAAATAAATGCATAATGTCCACAATAATCATGAAGTTTAGAGCGAGTGGTTACCCCTTTTGATACTTCACCTATGACGAGGTCCTTGGGATGATGAGGATTGTATCTCCAACCCTTTGGAAGTTGTTGAGTAGGCTCCACTTCATTTGTTTGATTTTCATTTCTTTGAGCCTCTTCTACTTTAGCTTCACTTCCTTCATCATCCTTTGGCTTGTCTCCCATAGTAGTAGTATCCTCCAAGGTCACTTTCTCCAAGCCTTCATCCAAAGCATCTATTTCTACAACATTCTTAACAAACAAGTTAGATTCTTCAAACTTAACATGTATAGATTCCTCAATAGTCAAAGATGATTTATTGAAGATTATATAAGCCTTACTTGTATTAGAATACCCAACAAAAATTGCCTCATAAGTTTTAGCATCAAATTTTCCTAAATTATCTTTTGTATTTAAAACAAAACATTTACATCCAAAAACCTTGAAATATGAAACATTTGGTTTTCTAGAAAAGTACATTTCAAAAGAAGTCTTTGAAGTATTTTTACACAAGAAAACACGATTTGATATATAGCATGATGTATTTACGGCCTCGGCCCACAAATAATGTGGTAGACCATATTCACTTAGCATTGTCCTAGCCATCTCTTGTAAAGTTCGATTTTTCCGTTCAACTACTCCATTTTGTTGTGGAGTTCTAGGACAAGAAAGTTCATGCTTAATTCCATGTTCTTCACAAAAAGTGGTAAAGGGTAGGTTAATGAACTCACCTCCTCTATCACTTCTTATTCTTAAATTGAAGACTCCTTTTCTTTTTCAACTCTTTTCTTAAAAGTTTAGAAATATGAAAATGCTTGATTTTTGTGTTCAAGAAAGAAAACCCAAGTAAACCGTGAAAAATCATCAACCAAAACAAATGCAAATCTATTCCCACTTAAACTTTTGGTTTGTGTAGGGCCAAATAGATCCATATGGATTAACTCCAAAGGACGTGATGTCATGATATCCTTAATTGACTTGAAAGAAGACTTAGTTTGTTTCCCAAATTGACATGCGTCACAAACTCGGTCCTTTTCAAAACTCAAACAAGGAATACCTTTCACCATTTCCTTTGTGTTTAACCTAGATATGTGGTCAAATGAAATATGGCCTAATCTTCTATGCCACAACCAAGAGTCGTCATCGAGGGCTTTTAAACAAGTAATATTACAAGACATATTAGACATATCTATCATATAAACATTACTTTCACGAAAACCGGAAAACACACAAGTATTAGAAATTCTATCAATTACTTTACAAGCTATATGATCAAAAACAATATCAAAACTTTTATCACAAAGTTGACTACCACTCAAGAGGTTATGCTTGAGTCCATCAACTAAAACTACATTTTCAATTAAAGGGGATGTGCCGAGTTTTACATTACCAATACCGATGATTTTACCCTTGGCATCATCTCCGAAGGTGACGGTGCCACCTTCATGGTATCTTGATAGGGTTGCAAAGTTGTTGATGTCCCAAGTCATGTGCCTTGAGCAACCACTATCAAGATACCACAATCCTCTACGTCGTTGGGCTTTGGAAGGTACCTATATCATTTAACAAAATTGTTGACTTTGGTACCCAAACTTTCTTGGGTCCTTGAAAGTTAGTGTTTCGAACCCAAACATTATGATAAGATGCACTTAGTCTATCATAGCAAAAATGGCTAAGTGTCCTTTCCGCCCACAATGTGAACATGAGAACACTCTTCCATACATGAATGCATGATGTGTGTGCGAAGTGTGAGCATGCTTTGGGAGTTTGCCATGATGTAAAGGTTGTGTGGTATGAGCATGAGCATGGTGAACATTTTTCTTAGGGGCTTGTTTCTTAGGAAACATGGCCTCTATCTTCTTCTTATCAAACTCACAATTTTTTAAAACAATTCCCAATGAGTCTATTCTTTCTTTAAGTATGGTAATCTCATTAGAATCAATTTGTGGAGACTTGCCTTTACAAGAAATCTTATACTTGTCAAAATCTTTTTGAGTGGAAACAAGAGTGGAAAGTAATTCATCCTTTTCTTTAGAAAGAGTAAAAACTTGATGATTAAGAGATTCATTTTCCTTTTCATTTTTAAATACTTTTTCTTAAGAAAATCATAGTTATGTGATAATTCTACAAAAGCTTCTCCTAACTCATCCATGGAAAGTTCATCATTAGGAGAAGTGGAAGGGGTTACCTTGCTTGTGCTTTCATTAGCCATGAAGCACATGTTGGCGGTATCAATCTCCTCCTCGGATTCGCTCTCGGAATTCCATGTAGCTTTCATTGCCTTCTTCTTGTGAGGCTTCTTTGAGGTGGAGGGCTTCACTTTATCCGGACACTCTGCCACAATGTGTCCCGGCCTTTGACAATTGAAGCAAATAATCTTCCTTTCTTCTTTACCTCCTTGCCATCTCCTTCTTCCTTGAAATTTAGCCTTGTTGTACATCCTCCGGACGTTCTTCACAAGAAGTGAGAGCTCTTCGTCATCTTCTTCTTCTCCATCATCTTCATCGGAGTGTGTGGATTGGCTTTTGAAGGCTATTGTCTTCTTCTTGGAAGGAGCCATGTCCTCCCTCACTTTCCTCTCCATCTCATGAGTTTTGAGGTTCCCAATGAGACCAATTAGCTCCATCTCCTCCTTGTCATTGAGTTCCTTCAAGGTTGTTGCTTTTACTTCCCATGAAGGAGGAAGAGCCCGGATGATCTTTCTTACTCTTTGATCGTTGTCGATAGCATCACCTAGAGAAGAAAGTCCATTAGTGATCTTTGTAAATCTTGTAACCATATCATCTATGGTTTCATTTTCTTGCATGCAAAAATTCTCATATTGGGACCGAAGAAGGTCAATCTTAGCCCTCTTCACTTGTGAGGTCCCTTCATGTGTGACTAGCAAATGTGTCCAAATTTCATATGCAGACTTGCAATGAATAACTCTAGCTATGTCATCATCATTAAGGGTTTGAAGTAGTGCATAGTGAGCCCTAGCATTGGCATCAAATTCTTTGGTCTCTATTTCGGACCAAGTGGATTCATCACCGGGGGGTGCACTAAAGGGTTTGGTCACGGCCTTTGCAACTCGACTACCTAGAGATTGCAAGAAAATGGTCATCTTAACTTTCCATATGGGAAAGTTAAGTCCATCAAACTTAGGAGGGGTTTTAATTCCATCGGCCATTTTTACTAAGTGAATATGAATGAAATGATTAGCAAAATTAGGATCTCTCTAAGGTTGTTAAGCCAAATCCTAGAGTCCAAGCTCTGATACCAATTGAAAAACACCTAGAGGGGGGGTGAATAGGTGTTATTGCTAATCTAACAAACTTTTTGAAAACTAAGTATGATGAATGATGCAACGATCTCTCAAAACAAGACTAAGAGCCGAATACCCCGTGAGAGGTTCTGAACTCCTTCCTCCCAATTCCCCTTGAATGGGTTAGAGGTGCGCAATGCAACCTTGTTGTATGAGAATTAATCGAACAAAGCAAAGTATGATGGATGAATAGTGAGAAGCACACAATATATCACAAGTATCACAAGCTTGAAATAATAGCACAAAGGAAGAAACAAGATCACAAGCAAGTAATAGAAAGCAATATAGTGCAATAGAAATTTAAAGTAAGAATGGACACAAGGCAATCGCAAACACAAGATGTTTGTTTCGAGGTTCGAGCCACCGCTCTACTCCCCGCCTTCACCTCCGTGAAGGTTTCCACTATCCACCGAGGACGATTACAACGGTCTACCGAAGACCCGAGCACCGAGCTCCACCAAGTACAATAACCTCTACCGAAGAGGTGTCTCCACAAGAACAAGAAGAGGAACAAGAACAAGAGTGATCACAACAAGATTACCAAACTCTTTTACAACACTCTTACTCTTTTTACAACTTCACTATAGAATGAGTAAGGGATTTTTGGCTCTATGAAGTGTAGTGAGAAAAACTCAGTTGTAGAGATGATTTTTGCAAGGGAACACAACTGAAAACTAGCTCAAGAAAGAATTGGAAATGGAGAGCTTAAACACTTTTCTTTTCTCTTTTGAAAACTTTGAAAACTTGAGAATTTTTCTTGGTATTTAGTAAGAGAGTCTTCTCCTCTATTTATAGGGTGAAAAATAGGTTTAAAACAATTTATTTAGAGCTTATTTGCTCTGAAAAAGAACTAAAAAACCCTGTAAAAGTCTGCCAAAAAATAGATCAAAAAACAAATTTCAGAATTGCACAAAAGAGGAAAGAGCCGTTGGCTCGGGTCTTCTGGCGGTCGACCGGCCGGTCGACCCAGAAAAACCGAGAACAATCCTGCTCTCAGTCTTCCTCTAGCGGTCGACCGGACGGTCGACCCAGAAAACCCGAGAGCACTCCTGCTCTCAGACGGTCGACCGCTCGGTCGACCGAAGGACGTGCACAGACGTGCACGTCCAGACACAGTGGCCGGTCGACCGGGCCGTCGGCCGGTCAGCCTGAAATAGGAAAACAGTGTATATTTTGACTTGAAAAATTTTGCAAAATAATTTTTGACTTTAAGGAAACTTAAGTAATATACTAGTAGGGGTATATAAACAAGATCTAAACATGGTATTTATTTTTGTAAAATATAGAGTCATGTAAATAATATTTTAAGACATGAAACCTAATTTAAAACATGAAAACTTAAATACAAACACACATTTTAACAAAACCAAATTGTGTGTGTGTATATCCTAGAGCCAATATCCAACACTCAAACTTTAACATTCTAATTCTTACATTGGTTCTAAAGACTTCAAGTTCTTCAAGAAGGGCTTTTCACCATATGATCTTCAACACTTGAGTCTTGAGCCCACTTTGAGTTGACTTGAGTCCAAAACACTTTCTTTTAGGGTGTAAACCTTTTAGTAGAGTTAAACCCTGAAACACACTTAAACAATAAGCAATATTAGTACAAATAACTAATATGTTTTGTAATCATCAAAACACACTAAACATGGGTGATTGTAACCTTGGGCCAACACCATCAAGGCGAATTTCTAATAATTTGTCTTTATGTTGATGACTTGTTATACACAGGAAGTTGCGTCGAGATGCTTGTTGAATTCAAGGAGGCGATGTTCAATGAATTTGAGATGACGGACAATGGATTGATGTCCTATTTTCTTGGTATCGAAGTGAAGCAACAACAAGATGGGATATTTATATCTCAAAAGAAGTACATGGAGGAGATCTTGGAGAAATTCAAGATGAGTAACTGCAACCCAGTAAACACCCCAATAGCCACAGGAATGAAGCTATCAAGAGAAAGAATTGGAGATTTTGTAGACTCGACTTTTTCAAAAGTCTAGTTGGTAGCCTGAGGTACTTAACGATCACAAGGCCTGATATTGTTTACGGAGTCGGACTTGTGAGTCGCTATATGGAGACACCGAAGGAGTCTCATTGGCTAGCTGCAAAGAGAATTCTAAGGTATATCAAAGGCACACTCAACCTTGGTCTATTTTATACTTATGGTGAAACTGCAGAGTTAGTAGGCTATTTAGATAGCGACTGGGGAGGTGACCAAGATGAGAGGAAAAGCACCACTAGCTATGTCTTCTATCTTGGGTCAACTGCATTTCATGGACCTCAAAGAAGCAAGGAGTTGTGGCCTTATCTTCATGCGAAGCAGAGTATGTGGCAGCTTCATCTACTGTATGTGAAGCTATTTGGTTGCGGAACATTTTAAAAGAATTGGATCATCCATAAGAAGAAGCGACTGCAATATTTGTGGACAATAAATCAGCCATCCAACTTGCAAAGAACCCAATACATCATGGGAGGAGCAAACATATAGATACACGGTTTCATTTTCTCAGAGGCCATGTAAAGCAGAAAACTGTGGAGCTGGAGTATTGTCATACCATGGAGCAAGTAGCAGATATTTTCACCAAGCCATTGCCTATTGAACCTTTCAGAAGGCTAAAAGAAATGCTCGGTATGAAAACATTTTGATTTGAGGGGTGTGTTGGAATATAAAATAAAAATGTCTTTATGACATAAATTTTGGAAGAAGAAGAGACCATAAGAAATGAAGAGTCATCATCATCAATTAGAAGAAATGAAGAGTCATCATCATTGAAAGAAATGAAGAGTCATCATCTTCAATTAGGAGAAATGAAGAGTCATCATCATCAATTTGGAGTCATCATCAATTGAGAGAAATAAAGAGTCATCATCTTCAATTAGAAGGAATGAAGAGCCATCATCATCAATTAGGAGTAGTCATCAATTGAGAGAAATAAAGAGTCATCATCTTCAATTAGAAGGAATGAAGAGTCATCATCATATATGCATTATTGTCATTTGCCTATAAAGGGCTAGTGTATATCTTTGTTTTTTTATCAAGCAAGCAAGCAAGAAAGAAAAGTTGAATAAGATCTCCACTTAAAATTTTAGATTATAGTATATTAGTCCGTAGACTAGTATACAACACTTCCACCAAATGAGTGAACTCTAGTAATTTCTCACATTGAACACAACCAATCTGTTTGAAAATTCAATCAAAATTTCAACTTATTAACACAAAATTAGACATGGGTTTTCAATACATTTTATAATTCCGATCGAAACTTCACCCGAAAAGGAAAAATAAGACATGGGTCTTCTTAGTTCAGTTAAAAAAAATAAAATAGAAAATTGGACAAAGGATACAATTCTTTAAATTACCTTAGCTCCGGCTTAGCAGCACTCTCAACAACCGTTTAGAAGCTTGGTCGCGGTCGCTGGAATCGGACCAGTGGACTCAACTCCCATCTTTGGGTACCTCCTCTTGTTTGGAACTTCACCGATATGTGCCTATTGTTTGGAAATTTCTCCTCAAAGGAGAGATTTTTAGGGTTGGAGTTGAAAAAAATGATTTGGGTACTGTAAGAAGTTTCAGTTTGTGGGGAATGGAAGCTGGGGAGGGGGGTGACTTTTTGGATGGATACAAGGAATGAGAATCAAAAGTAGCATCTTTTTAACACCAGGTAAACTCTTATATACCCCAGTTACACACCAAGGAAGTGGGAAAAGAGAAGAAATCTCTCATTAATTAAATAATTAAAAAATAATAGTAATTGTTTTTATTCAGATTTTACATAATATATATTGAGCATCAAAAAAGGCTTCAACCTCTCTATTGTTTTCTGTCGGGACGGCCTGTTGGACTTGTGGGTGGCCCGCATCTATTAAAACCCAGTTAGAATTGGGTTTTTTTTCTATTTAGTGGATCTTTTTAGGCAATATTTTTCTTTCACTTTAATGTCGTAGAAAATAGACAAAAGAGTGTAACAAGAAATAATTGGGATCAAATTTTGTTCAAAACAGAACCAACCAAAGGATTTTTGAAATTATCATTCTCAAATGCACAAAAGGCCATGCTGACAATTGAGTATTTTTAACCCAACATGTTGACTCATAGTCTCCATTATCCAAATGAATGTCAGTTGTTACATACACCATTTGGTCCAAAATGAAATCTTCCATGCATGTGAAAGGAAACTCACATAAAGAAGCTTATCTCTTACTTCTTATCAAACATCATATGATATATTCTATGTTCCCTAAAGAATCAAATATCCCTTAACCTAGTGTTTAACAGGAAATTTCGTTAAGCTGAGTTTGATTCAGCCACTAGACACCAACCATTGCAAATCAACCCTAGGATGCTGGTATAACAGGATATATAATGTCAGTGAACAGGACACCGGTATAAAATGAAATGTAACAAGTATAATATGAGGGTGTTGTTACCGTGTGACCATATTTTCCCAATAGTTAAGTAACATGGACAATATATCAGGTAGATATCATGTATAATCAATCAAGTTTTCTATGCAAATCATGATATTCAGTGTGAGTAATGATCTGCTGTCATGAATAGAATAATCTAGCAAAGTATATAATCAACTCAGCTCTTCAAAGTCATCGACATATTTATCCTCTAAGTCACTGAGATATCTGAACCTCAAGAACTGAAATAAATACAAATTCTGATACATCTAATTAAATTCTCATATTTCAATTCGATCAAGATCATCACATACTCTCACTCTACCCAGGTCAATCACAAGATCTTAAAACTCAAGTAACATATCAAGTATATATATCTCTCTAAAATTCACCAGGTCAGGTCAACCCAATCAACGTCTATTTCTCAACCCCAAGTCAACTCCAATCTAATTGAGTCTATCGACAGGTTCAAGTCCAAGATTTCATTTTATTAATAAAGATCTCCTATTTATTCAATCATCGACATCCAAATCAATCAAGATCATAACTAAGAAGTATAATATCCTCGATCAACATGAAATCTAGATCACCTCTACATCTAGTAGTCAATATCAATAAGGTCATCAATACATCAGTCAAACTCATCAATGCGAGAATCCCAAAATAATAACAGTCCAGAAGGCAGTCTCATCATATACACTAGCGTCAAGAGTATCATATTCATACATATCCATGTATCAGTAAAATATCTATCAATAAAGCAACATCATGTCTAACACGTCCTCAATATGCAAAAGAATTCTAGTCGGAATAGTCACCAACAATTTGTCCGATAAATACCATACATAAAATATAAATCTCTAATCCTCAATCATTAATCAATCAGCCTCAAGATCAATACACTAAAGATTTATCACAACTAGGTCAGTTACTAGATCAAGTCCCATCCACGGTATATCAATACTAGGTCTAAGCCAACAATGGCGATATACCAACACATGAAATGACGCCAATAAATGCTCATGTCAACGAACTACATAGGGTATACAATCACTGATGTCATATGAAATGGTACGGGTAATCATACTGGTAAAATATGTCATATAATAACATGAAATGATACGAATATATACATGAACACTACTGGCAACACTAGTGATCATTTCAAATAGGATATAAGGAAAAGACATGAGAACAAACACTCAAAACACAATTAAATAATACTAAAATACTTAATGAGGTCTTGATTAGTGATTATTTCAAATAGGATTTAGTTTTTATCTTATGTATCTTTATTAAATTGAAGGCAACTCTAAAAATCTAACTTTTATGATTTAAAGTGAAGTAAATTCTTACATAGGTTAGTAAGTTAGTGGTGGTAGATGATTAGTTGGTCATATTTCTTTAATTCTTCTCTAAAACTCTAGATTACTCTTCAAATTTCATATTCTTCTTTATATTTTTAATGCTTAACATTTGAGTTTTTTCCCTTAGAAGAATACTTAACCAGTTTAGTGTTTAAAGAGATACCGAAAAGCTTCTGTCGCATTCCTCCCTGTGGATTCGACCGGCATAGCCCTTTCTACTGCGGATAAATTGTGAAAGACAGAGATTTAACCGACATTCAAATAACATCCTTTTAACTCTTTAATTTATCTCTGTTTTTGGCAATCAGAAGCCTGGGGAATCGATGTCATAGGACCCATCAGTCCTTCATCCGCAAAAAGTCATTGGTTTATTCTTAGTATAACCGATTACTTTTCAAATGGGTGGAAGTTGTACCGCTCACTGAAGTTAAAACTACCAATGTTATTAACTTCATTAAACACCATGTCATACATCGATTTGGTGTCCCCCGGAAGATCATCCATGACAACGGGCCTCAATTTGCGAGTTAGTCATTCTACCAGTTTTGTGACAAGTATAAGATATGAAATGTGGCTTCAATTGCATATAACCCTGCTGCCAATGGGCTAGCAGAAGCATTCAACAAGACAAATCATCAAGCTTCTCAAAAAGTGTGTCTCCACAAGAAGACGAGATTAGAACGAGAAGCTTAGCGAATGTCTTTGGGCCTATTGAATGACGGTCCAAACTCCTACAGGCAATACACGTTTCTTTCTATTTTACGGGTGTAAAGCGGTCATACCTCTTATAATTTAAATATCATCACTCCGAGTTGCTCTGGCAACCAAAATGATACAAGGAGACAATGATAAATTATGCCTCCGAGAGCTTGAACCGCTGGATGAGAAACAACTGCAAGCTCAGCAGTGCATTGAGCTATATCAAGCTCGGATATCTAAAGTCTTCAACAAAAAGTTAAAGAGAGAATTTTTCAAAAGGGAGACTTGATCTTAACTGTTAGGTGACCCCATGGTTATGACGCACAAGACCAAAGGAAAATTCTGACCAAAGTGGGAAGGATCATTTGTTGTAGAGACGGTCTACTCAAACTGAGCTTATTGCCAAGCCAATCCAAATGGCGATGCACTCATGATACCAATCAATGACAAGTTTCTGAAAAGTACTATCCATGATCGGATAAGTACTATCTATGATCACGATAACATTATACCTCTGATCATTTAAGTCAAATTTATTTTGACTAATCCATCCCCTCAGAATTGCCAACAATTCTCTACAGATCTCACGGAATCTCAGGGAATATTAAATTTCCTTAGAAAATTCTCAACATCATGTTAACAATTACCTCTGACGACACTTGAAGTTCTCCCTTCTAATCCCCGCAGAGTTTGTACTCACTTCTTTAATCCTCAGCCAGATTTTAGAACTCGTCTGCAGAGTAAGACCCAGAGTATACACTGTATTGCTTAAATTAACCGAACAATCCAACACCTGCGATCACTAAGGATAGAGGAACAAGATGGCTTTTAAGTCCAAAAAAAAGTCCTCAATAACTCATCATGCTGAGGGAATAGCATGCCTAACTCAAACGGTAGTTGGTAAAGGCACCCCAAATTCGTTGATAGCTGAGGGTTTGCTAAAAATTCTAAGGGACTCGATCCTACCTTCCCCTCCAAAATTCCTTACCAATTCACGTCCATGGAAGGGGGTTAATAGGTGTAATGCTAATCTTAAGGTCCAAATACGAAAATGCAGCAGTTTATGATATGAATGATGCAAATGGTCAACTCAAATCAAGAAGTGAAGTCGGATTCCCTATAAAGGGCTTTATAACTTCTCCTATATATTCCTCTAGATGATGACTTGAGGTGCTCAATTGCCTTCTTGATTTAGGGAGTGAGAACTGACAAGAATGAATGATGCAAGCAAGTGAAATAGAAATAAAGACATAAGTACAAGCAAGTATAGAGTAAGAGCAAGAGAGAAAATAATCGCAAACACAAAAGATTTATTTTGAGGTTCAAGCACCAAGCCCTGCGTCCCCGCCTTCACCACGTGAAGGATTTCACTATCCCTTAAGGATCTTTCCACAAAAGAGCCTCCACAAAGGAACTATAAGGTCTACTCAAGACCACCGGAGTACACAACTCCAACTCTCAATCCTCTGCACAAGAGGTAGCACAAAACCAATGAGTTTAACAAGCTTTTTGTGATCACAAAATTCACAAACAATCCCTTTACAACTTCATATAGTATTTGATGTGAGATGAAACTCAAGAAATTTATGAAAGAGAAAATCAGTTGAAATGATTCAATCAAAAAGCTTAAAACTTGCAAAAAATGATTTTGAAATTAGAGCAGTTGATGCAGAAAAAATTGAAAACTTTTCTTTTGAATAAACTTGAATTTTCAAATATTTTCAAAACTAATTATGCTTGTTGTTTTTGATCCTCTACAAATGAACTCTATATATAGGCAAATGATAAAGCACTATTAGAATTGCCTATCAGGTCATTAAGAGAGAGATTAGCCCCAAAAAGAGCAAAAATACCCGTTGGAAAAAAGTCAAAGAAATAAAATTTTAAAAACTAGTAGTTACTATAGCAGTGACAGAACATCGGTCGACCGGTAGTTCAATAATTTGAACTAAACGTTGGCGTCGGTTGACCGGTCTCAACCGAGATCAGGCTATGCCAATCGGTCGATCACCTGGTCGACCGGTAGGTTTGCCAGTTGACCGCCCGGTCGCCTGATGAACATGCATAATGTTCACAGGCAGAGGTCTAACTGACCTCTTGGTCGACCGGACCAAGCCTGAAAATCAATTTTTGGCTAAAATGAATATAAACTTATTTTAAAAAGTTTTATATGAGTTATAAAAGCTACTTAATAATACATAGGCTTCAGGATACATGTTAGAAATAGGATATAAAATCTTGAAAAATCATAGGACATATATCAAACATTGAACCTTTGTCAAATACCAAAATGAGAAAAACAAGATTTTAAAACTCGTATTTTGAAAAACTTGAAACTTGTGCGCGTGTGACTTTTTTAGCATCAAATCTACACACTATACTTTAACATAGTATTTTCTTACATAGGTGCTATGTTTTCAGTGAAATCACTTAGAGGGGGTGAATAGGTGATAATGCTAATCAATGCACAAATTTAAAATGGGATGATGCAACGATCACTCAAAGCAAGATTAGAAGCCAATACCCCGTGAAGGGCTCTGAACTCCTTCCTCGTGATTCCTCTAAATAAGAGTTTGAGGTGCGCAATGTAATCTTGTTGTGAGAGTATTGATCGACAATATAAGAATGAATGGAAAGTAAGTAAATAACACAAGTAAACCAATCACAAACACAAAGATTTGTTTCGAGGTTCGAGCACCCAGCTCTACGTCCCCGCCTTCACCCAGAAGGATTTTCGATCCACTAGAACTTCCACAAAGGATTACAACCACTAGGGAGTACCTAACTCCTCAATCACACTCCTCTAGTCCAGAGGTAGTGGAGCCACAAATACAATAATCTCTTGGTGATCAAAGGACCACAAACTCTCTTTTGAAAACTTTTCTTTACAAAACCCTAGAGAATAATGTATAGGATTGAAGCTCAAGGTTTGTAAGTGAAAAATAAAACAAAGTAGAAGAGAGTTTTGAATCAAAAACTTCAGAGAAAAATCAGAGATTAGAGCATAAAAACTGAGAGCAAAAACTTCTTTCAAAAAGACTCAAGCTTGATTTCTTTTGCAAATGTTGTTGTGATTCTCCTCAACCCTATCCTCCCCTATTTATAGGATATAGGTAGGGATTAAAATGTAAACAATAATTTTGATTAATCAGGAAAGATAAGACCCAAAACCAGCCATAAATCTCGTTTGGAGAATAAAAACATGTTTTAAAACAAGTTTAAAAAACTAGCCGTTTGGTTGTTAATACACTCACGGTCGACCGGCCCGGTCGACCGGTTTTCAAAATTATTTGACCGTTGGCAAGCCCCGGTTGACCGCCCGGTCGACCGTCCCAAACAGAGACTTGGGTGCAGTCAGTCGGTCGAAGCTTGGTCGACCGATATGGGGTCCGGTCGGTCGCCCGGTCGACCGGATAACGTGCACACATGCACGCACCTAACGGTCAGAACTGCGGTCGACTGTTCTGACCTGAAACAGAGCCGGTCGACCGTCCGGTCGACCACAACAGGTCAAAACATATAATTTTGTAAAAATGCTTTTAAGGATATGAAAATTTTCAAAAATTATTTTTGTCAAGACTTAGTACACTACAATAAATTGAGTTTGCAAATATTGAAATAAGCATATTAAAATATTTTATACAAGAGACAAAAATAATCTTTTGAAAATCATGTGCAATTTTGTGTGTGTGGGAAATTTGAGCTTCAACACTATATACTATTATTTAACAAACTAAAGTATAAAAATTATAGAAAGAAGTCTCCAAGCTGCGTTGTGCCAAGCTAGAGCCTCCTCTCCTATGAAAGAGTCATCTTGCGCCATTAACCTATCAACATGCTTTTAGCGCTATAAACCTCGCAATATGCTTAAAATCATCAAGACTTGTACAAACCTGAAATTCATTCTAAAACAACTTATTAGTACCAAATAGCTTCTATATGTTTTGTTATCATCAAAACTTATACAAATAGAGAGTGTAACCTTTTGGGCCAACAATCTCCCCTTTTTTGATGATGACAAAACATATAGGCTATAACACAAAATATAAAAGAGAGGTAAAAACTCCCCCTCAAATAATGCTATATTAAACAAGTATAAAACAATTTATTATGAGAGAATTTTTGATTTTTCAAATTTTGAAAATTTGAAGGCAAGCACTAAACCAAACACCAAACATAACCAAAACCAAAACAAACATCATATTTCTCCCCCTTTTTGTCATATATCAAAAAGGGATATGTTAGTAAGAAAACTTCCTTATTCAACAACACAAACATTTAGTTCACCACATATAAAAGAAAATCTATTATAGTCAAGTGGTTAGTGAAAATATCGGCAAGTTGAAAATCGGAAGAAACATAATCAATATCAATATCACCTTTCTCAAAATGATCTCTAAGGAAGTGATATCGAATCTCAATGTGCTTGGTCTTACTATGTTGATTTGCATTCTTCGTCATATGAATAATACTAGTATTATCACAAAATTTTTTTTTATGGTCATAATGCAAATCATAATCAAGGAGAGTATGTTTCATCCAAAGGACTTGAGCACAACAAGCCCTCGCGGCAACATACTCCGCCTTGGCGGTTGAGAGGGCTACTGAATTTTGTTTCTTGGAAGACCATGAAACAAGACAATTACCAAGTAATTGACATGTTCCACTAGTACTCTTCATATCCACTCTACAACCCGCATAGTCGGCATCCGAAAAACTCGTCATTGAGAATTCTCCGATTTTCGGATACCATAGACCCATTCCAATAGTGCCCTTAACATAACGAATAATGCGTTTTACCGCAATTAAATGAGATTCTTTGGGACAAGATTGGAATCTAGCACAAAGATATACACTAAACATAATATCCGGCCTACTAGCCGTTAAATACAACAAACTACTAATCATACTTCTATATAATTTTATATCAACACACTTACCTTGGTCATCCTTATCAAGCTTGGTGGTAGTGGCCATGGGAGTGTTGCAAATTTTTGAGTCTTCAAGCCATCTTGATGAGTTCCTTGAAGTACATGGCTTGACATATGAAAGCATTTGCTTAATTTGGAGTCCAAGAAAATAGTTCAATTCACCCATCAATGACATCTCAAATTCACGTTGCATGCATTGTTCAAACTCCTTGCAAAGTAACTCATTTGTAGAACCAAAGATTATATCATCAACATATATTTGAATTATAAGAATGTCACTACCAACATGTTTAGTAAATAATGTGGTGTCTACTTTGCCTTTAATAAAATCATTTGAAAGAAGAAAACTAGAAAGCCTTTCATACCAAGCTCTTGGAGCTTGTTTTAAACCATACAATACTTTATCTAGTTTGAAAACAAAATTTGGATGTACATGATCCATAAAACTGGGAGGTTGTTCAACATAAACTTCCTCATCAATAAAACCATTTAAAAATGCACTTTTTACATACATTTGAAAAAGTTTAAAATTTTTATAGGATGCATAAGCTAGTGTGATCCGTATGGCTTCTAGCCGTGCTACGAGTGCAAAGGTCTCCTCAAAGTCGATTCCTTCAACTTGAGTGTAACCTTGGGCCACTAACCTAGCCTTATTCCTAATAACATTTCCTGACTTATCCAACTTATTTCTAAAAATCCACTTAGTACCAATTATTGGTCTATCATGGGGTCTAGGAACAAGGTGACAAACTTGGTTGCGCTCAAATTGATTGAGCTCTTCTTGCATAGCAAGCAACCAATATGAGTCACCCTCGGCTTCGAGGATGTTTTTGGGTTCAAAATGAGATATGAATGCATAATTCCCATACAAATCATGGAGTTTGGAGCGAGTGGTTACCCCCTTTGATACATCACCTATGGTGAGATCTTTGGGATGATTTGAGGCGTATCTCCAATCTTTAGGAAGTTGTTGTGATTGTTTCACTTCATCTTTTTGAACTTCACCAATAGGTTCTTACTTGTCTTCTTGGATGGGTGAGTCCTTCAAGGATATTTTCTCCATGTCCTCACCTAATGAGTCATTCTCTACAACATTCTCAACAATAACATTAGTTTCTTCAAATTTAACATGCATAAATTCTTCAATAATATGAGATGATTTATTGAACACTCTATATGCTTTGCTCGTACTAGAATAGCCAACAAAGATTGCTTCATAAGCCTTAGCATCAAATTTACCCAAATTATCTTTGGTGTTCAAAACAAAACACTTGCATCTAAAAATTTTAAAGTATGAAACATTTAGTTTTCTTAAATGATAAATTTCAAAAGAAGTTTTGAAAGTATTTTTACACAAATAAATACGGTTGGATATGTAGCATGCGGTGTTTACGGCCTCGGCCCATAAGTATTAAGGGAGCCCATATTCACTTATCATAGTCCTAGCCATTTCTTGAAGAGTTCGATTCTTCCGTTCAACTACTCTAGTTTGTTGTGGAGTTCTAGGACATGACATTTCATGCTTAATTCCTTTTTCATCACAATAAGTCATGAAGAGTTGGTTGACAAACTCACCACCTCTATCGCTTCTTATCCGTAAAATTGAAAATCTTTTTTCTATTTCAATCCTTTTTCGAAAAATCTTAAAATGCGAAAAAGTTTGATTTTTATGCTCCAAAAAGAAAACCAAAGTGAAACGAGAGAAATCATCGACTAAAACAAAAACATATCTATTTCCATTTAAGCTTTTTGTTTTAGTTGGTCCAAAAAGATCCATGTGAATCAATTCTAATGGCCTAGATGACATGATATCCTTGATTGGTTTGAAAGAAGAGTTGGTTTGTTTTTCAAGTTGGCACGCACAGCAAATGCGGTCTTTTTCAAACTTCAAACAAGGAATATCCTTCACCAATTCCTTAGAATTTATTCTAGTAAGGTGATCAAAAGATGCATGGCCTAATCTTCTATGCCATAACCATGAAATCTCATAAAAAGCATTTAAACATTTTGTAGAGCAATCCAAATTAAGCATATCAATACTATAGACATTATTTTCATGAAATCCAGTGAGAATACATTCATTGGTTTTACAATCAAAAATTTTGCAAGAAGATTCATCAAAAATAACTTTGAGACCACGATCACATAGTTGACTAATACTAAGCAAATTATGTTTAAGCCCATCAACAAGAACTACATTTTCAATTAAAGGAGATGCACCAATCTTAATGTTACCTATACCGATGATGGTGCCCTTGGAGTCATCTCCGAAGGTGACGGTGCCACCTTCAACGTACCTTGATAGGGTTGTGAAATTATTGATGTCCCATGTCATATGCCTTGAACAACTACTATCAAGGTACCACCGCTCCTTACGTCTTGGAGTCTTGGTGTGTACCTATATCAAATAATTTAAGGCTTGATTTTGGTACCCAAATTTTCTTGGGTCCTAATGCGTTAGTTTTTCGAACCCAAACAAGATTATTTGTACTATTTATATGATCATAGCAAAATTTAGCTAAATGACCATTCCGGCCACAATAAGTACATAAATTCTTCCATATTTAAAAGCATAATGAGCATGTGGTTTATGAGCATGTGATTTGTGAGCATGGGGTGTTTTAGTATGATTGACATGTGATGTGTAGGCATGATGAACATGTGAAGTTTTGGCATGAGATGTTTTATCATGTTTAGCATGAGGAGTATGCATATGCCTTTCTGAAAACATTTCTTCTAATTTAGTATTGTTAAAAGCACATTCTTTTAAAATATTTCCCAAATCATTTATTCTAGTTTTTAACATGAAAAACTCATTTTCATCAATTTTAGGATATTTAGCTTCGCAAGCAACTCTATAGGCATCAAAATCTCTTTGTGTTGAAATAAGAATAGAAGATAACTCATCCTTTTCTTTTGAAGAAATAGCAATTTGATTTTTAAGCATTTCATTTTCCTTTTTCAATTTTGAACAATCTTCCTTTTTAGCATCAAAACTTTCTGAAAGTTCAATGAAAGCTTGTAATAACAATTCTTTACTTATTTCACTTTCATTATCAAGTGGTTGGGTAGTTACCTTAGGTGTGTTTGCCATGAAACACACATTTGCCGTGTCGACTTCATCTTCGGATTCACTTTCCGAGTCCCAAGTGGCTTTGTACACCTTCTTTTCAACCGGCTTCTTTTGCTTCAAGGAGGAAGATATCTTTTTCTTGAAATCTGGACAATCGGCCATGATGTGTCCGGGTTTCCGACAGTTGTAGCATATGATCTTTTTCTCCTCCTTCCCTTCCCATCGCCTTCTATAGTTGAGCTTATTCTTGCGGCACATTCTCTTTACATTTCTCACAAGAAGAGATAGCTCTTCATCATTTTCTTCAACTTCTTCATCATCGTAGTTGGTGGAAGAAGACTTGAAAGCTATAGACTTTTTCTTTTGAGGTACCGCTTCTTATCTAGCCTTTTTCTCCATCTCATGAGTCTTAAGATTTCCAATAAGATTTATGAGCTCCATCTCATCTTTGTCATTCAATTCCTTCAAGGTGGTGGCTTTGATTTCTCATGATGAAGGGAGAGCACGAATTACCTTACGCACCTTTTAGTCGTTGCTTATTTCATCACCTAGAGAAGCAAGAGCATTTGTGATCTTAGTAAACTTAGTAATCATATCATCAATATTCATTTTCTTGCATTTTAAAACATTCATATTGGGAACACAAGAGATCTATTTTGGCTCTCTTGACTTGTGATGTTCCCTCATGAGTGACCACTAAGTGTTGCCAAATCTCATAGGCGGATTTGCAATGGATAACCCGTGTTAAGTCATCCTCATTCAAAGCTAAAAGTAGGGTATTTTGAGCCTTTGAATTAGCATCAAATTCCTTGGAGGTAAGTTCGGACCAAGTGTCCTCCTCACCTTCGGGTTTACTAAAAGGCTTGGTCAAAGACTTAGCAACTAGACTACCTAGAGATTGTAGAAAAATGTTCATCCTAACTTTCCATATAGGAAAGTTGAGTCCATCAAATTTGGGAGGGGTCTTAATGTTGTCGGCCATCTTTACAAGTGTATGAATGAAGATATGAAAATAGTGATTAGCAAATTATAGGATCTCTCTAAGGATGTGAAACTAAAAACTAGAGTCCTAACTCTGATACCAAATGAAATCACCTAGAGGGGGGGTGAATAGGTGATAATGCTAATCAATGCACAAATTTAAAATGGGATGATGCAACGATCACTCAAAGCAAGATTAGAAGCCGAATATCCCGTGAAGGGCTCTGAACTCCTTCCTCGTGATTCCTCTAAATAAGAGTTTGAGGTGCGCAATGCAATCTTATTGTGAGAGTATTGACCGACAATATAAGAATGAATGGAAAGCAAGTAAATAACACAAGAAAACCAATCACAAACACAGAGATTTGTTTCGAGATTCGAGCACCCAGCTCTACGTCCTCGCCTTCACCCAGAAGGATTTTCGATCCACTAGAACTTCTACAAAGGATTACAACCACTAGGGAGTATCCAACTCCTCAATCACACTCTCTAGTCCAGAGGTAGTGGAGCCACAAATACACTAATCTCTTGGTGATCAAAAGACCACAAATTCTCTTTTGAAAAACTTTTGTTTACAAAACCCTAGAGAATAATGTATAGGATTGAAGCTCAAGGTTTGTAAGTGAAAAATAAAACAAAGTAGAAGAGAGTTTTGAATCAAAAACTTTAGAGAAAAATCAGAGATTAGAGCACAAAAACTGAGAGCAAAAACTTCTTTCAAAAAGACTCAAGCTTGGATTTCTTTTGCAAATGTTGTTGTGATTCTCCTCAACCCCATCCTCCCCTATTTATAGGATATAGGTATGGATTAAAAGGTAAACAATAATTTTGATTAATCAGGAAAGATAAGACCCAAAACCAGCCATAAACCTCGTTTGGAGAATAAAAACACGTTTTAAAATAAGTTTAAAAAACTAGCCGTTTGGCTGTTAATACACTCACGGTCGACCGGCCCGGTCGACCGGTTTTCAAAATATTTGACCGTTGGCAGGCCCCGGTTGACCGCCCGGTCGACCGTCCCAAACAGAGACTTGGGTGCAGTCAGTCGGTCGAAGCTCGGTCGACCAATATGGGGTCCGGTCGGCCGCCCGGTCGACCGGATAACGTGCACACATGCACGCACCCAACGGTCAGAACTGCGGTCGACCACTCGGTCGACCGTTCTGACCTGCAACAGAGCCGGTCGACCGTCCGGTCGATCGCAACAGGTCAAAACATATAATTTTGAAAAAATGTTTTTGAGGATATGAAAATTTTCAAAAATTATTTTTGTCAAGACTTAGTACACTATAATAAATTGAGTTTGCAAATACTAAAATAGGCATATTAAAATATTTTATACAAGAGACAAAAATAATCTTTTGAAAATCATGTGCAATTTTGTGTGTGTGGGAAATTTAAGCTTCAACACTATGTAATATCCTTTAACAAACTAAAGTATAAAAATTATAGAAAGAAGTCTCCAAGCTGCGTTGTGCCAAGCTAGAGCCTCCTCTTCTATGAAAGAGTCCTCTTGCGCCATCAACCTATCAACATGCTTTCAGCGCTATAAACTCGCAATATGCTTAAAGCCATCAAGACTTGTACAAACCTGAAATTCATTCTAAAACAACTTATTAGTACCAAATAGCTTCTATATGTTTTGTTATCATCAAAACTTATACAAATAGAGAGTGTAACCTTTTGGGCCAACATTCAAGTCATCTTCTAGTGGGGTTCTCTATGGTGAGTCTTAATTGTCCTAACTTGAATCTCATTCTTGAGTAAGCTTGAGACTTCAATACCTTCCTTTTGAGGAAGATGCCCATTGAATCTTCTTAACACCTGAATAATACTTAAACACTTGAACATGATTAGTACTAAATGACTTCATAGGTTTTGTTATCATCAAAACAAGAAACCAGTGATTGCAATCTTGAGCCACCAATCTCCTCCTTTTTGATTATGACAAAACATATGAGTTATTTAAAAATAGCCCCCACTAAAGCTTTACTTTTCTATCAAGTTCAATCATTTATGATTAAAGAATGTGACAATATCAAAGCAAGTAATCATATGCATACAGATATAGATGTGAAAGTTGAGTAGCTATGCAAAAATATTTCATCCTCCATCCATGCCTCCAACCACCAAAATGTGTATGCAACAAGGCATACAAACATGAAATAGAGGTAATAAATCTCTTAAAATCTCAGTACCAATTTAAAGCATAAGTACCAATGTATAGTTACCAATTATATAATATATCTAATATTGACATGCCAATGTATAGATATCAATTTGTCAAAACAAAACGAGATATACCAATTTGAGATAAAAATAGACTAATAAATACTTCTCCCCCTTTTTGTCATAAATCAAAAAAGGACTCATGTAAACTAAAACTAGTAGATACCAATAAAAACTAAAAACTGGTAGTTACTAATAAAAACTGAAAACTAATAGATACCAATAAACACAAAGGTAAACAAGATACCAATTTAAAAAATAGAAGTTCATGTTTACTAAGAAAAACAAATATGAATTCAATGGGAAATTTTATGAATCCATAATACAAACATTTAATTCACCACAAATAAACGAAAATCTATTAAAATCAAGTGGTTTGGTAAAAATGTCCACTAATTGAAAATCGGTAGAAACATAATCAATTTTAATATCTCCCTTTTAAGAAAGTGATATCTAATATCTATGTGTTTGGTCTTGCTATATTGATTTGCATTCTTGGTCATATGAATGATACTAGTGTTATCAAAAGTATTTTAATATGATCAAAATGCAAATCATAATCAACGAGAGTATTTTGATCCAAAGAAATTGTGCACAACAAGCCCAGGACGCAACATACTCCGCCTCGGCGGTTGAGAGAGCTACAAAATTTTGTTTCTTGGAAGACCATGAAATAAGGCAATTTCCTAGAAATTGATAAGTTTAACTAGTGCTCTTCCTATCCACTCTACAACTGGCATAGTCGGCATTAGGAAAAAACTCGTCATTGAGAATTGTTCATTCTTCGGATAGCTCAAGCCCATTCCAATAGTGCTCTCAAGGTATCTAATAATGTGTTTTATGGCAATTAAGTAGATTCTTTAGGACAAGATTGAAATCTAGCACATAGACGTATGCTAAACATAATATTCGGCAAAGTAACCGTAAATTAAAGCAAATTACCAATCATACTACGATAGAGTTTAATATCAATATTTTTTTACCTTGTTCATTTTTGTCAAGATTTGTTATGGTATCCATGGGAGTCTTGCATATCTTTGTATCTTCAAGCCCAAATTTCTTAATAAGTTCTCTTGTATACTTGGCTTGATTGATGAAAATCCCATCACCTCTTTCCTTGATTTGGAGTCCAAGAAAATAGTTGAGCTCCCCCATCATACTCATTTAAAATTCTTTCTTCATGCATGATTCAAAATCCTTACAAGCTTTTCATTAGTAGATCCAAAATGATATCATCAACATGTATTTGCACTATTAAGAAATCATTATCTACAAGCAATGTAAATAAGGTAGTATCAACTTTTTCTTTAATAAAACAATTTAAAATAAGAAAAATACTCAATATTTCATACCAAGCTCTTGGAGCTTGTTTTAAACCATACAAAGTCTTTTCAAGTTTAAAATAAAATCCAGATAGGTAGGATCAACAAACTCGGGGTTGTTCAACATAACCTCCTCTTCAATAAAACTATTCAAAACTGCACTTTTAACATCCATTTGAATAAGCTTAAAATCTTTGAAAGAAGCAAAAGCTAGTGGCATCCGTATGGCCTCAAGTCGTGCTACGGGTGTAAAGATTTTCTCAAAATTAATTCTTTCAATTTTGGTGTAACCTTGGGTCACTAACCTAGCTTTATTCTTAATAACATTTCTCGACTCATCCAACTTATTCCTAAAAATCCATTTAATATCAATTATTGGTCTATCATGGGGTCTAAGAATAAGATGCCAAACTTAATTGAGCTCAAATTGATTGAGCTCTTCTTGCATGATAAGCAACCAATATAAGCCACTCTCAGCTTCGAGAATTTTCTTAGGCTCAATATGGGAAATAAATGCAAAATGGCCACAAATATCATAGAGTTTGGAGCGAGTAGTTACTTTTGGATACATCACCAATAATGAGGTCCTTGGATGGCTTGTAGCATATCTCAAATCCTTTGGAAGTGGTTGTGTTAGTTCCACTTTAACATCTTGGATTACTCCATTTGTATCATCCTTAGGCTTTTTCTCTTGGTCTTTTGTCGGTGAATGCTTCAAGGAAACTTTTTCAAAGTCTTCACCTAAAAAATCAATCTCTACAACATTCTTTACAAAAAAGTTAGATTCCTCAAATAGATTCTTCAATAGTCAAGGTTGACCTATTGATAACTCTATAAGCCTTATTTTTATTTGAGTATCCAATAAAAATAGTCTTAAAAGATTTTGGATCAAACTTGCCAAAATTACCTATGGTATTCAAAATAAAACACGTGCAACCAAACTTTAAAATAGAAAACATTTGGTTTTCTCAATAGTAAATTTTAAAGGAGTTTTATTTGAGTTTTTATAAAAGTAAATTCGATTAACATGAAGTGTTTACGGTCGCGGCCCATAAGTATTGAGGAGTCCATATTCACTAATCATTGTCCTAACTATTTCTTGAATAATATGATTTTTCCTTTCAACGACTCCATTTTGTTGTAAAGTTTTAGGACAAGATAATTCACGTTTAATTCCATTTTCTTCACAGCAGGTGATAAAAGAATGGTTGAATTCATTACCTCTATCACTCCTTATACGTAAAATTGAAAATCTTTTTCTAATTCAACTCTTTTTCTAAAAATATGAAAATACGAGAAAACTTTATCTTTATATTCTAAAAAGAAAACTAATGTAAACTAGAGAAATCATCAACTAAGAAAAAAACAAAAACGATTTTCACTAAGATTTTTGATTTTAATTGGGCCAATAATTCATGTGGATCAACTCTAAAGGTCTAGTTGTCATGATATCCTTGATTGTTTTGAAAGAGAACTTGGTTTGTTTTCAAAGTTGGTACACATTACAAATGCGGTCCTTTTTAAACTTCAAATAAGGAGTACCCTCACCAAATCTTTAGAATTAACTCGGGATAAGTGGTCAAACGAAACGTGGCCTACTCTCTTATGCTATAACCAATAATCTTCATTAAAAGCATTCAAATAAGCGGCATTACAATCTAAATTAAACATGTCAATCATGTAAATATTATTTTCATGAAAATAAAAAAGAACACATGTATTTGTTTCTTATGCAAAATGTCATAAGAGAAATTATCAAAAATAATTTTGAAACCTTTATTACAAAGTTGGCTAATGCTTAAAATATTATGCTTAAGACCTTCAACCAAAGCAATATTCTCAATTAAAGAAGATGAGCCAATCTTGATATTACCTATACTAATGATTATACCCTTTGAATCATCCCTAAAGGTGACGGTGTCACCTTCATGATACCTTAATCGCATTGCAAAGTTGTTGTTATCCCAAATCGTATGCCTTGAGCAACCACTTTTAAGGTACCGCCTCTCCCTACATCTTAGAGCCTTGGTGCGTACCTATATTAAGCAATAAATTTTTTGATTTTGGTGCTGAAACTTTCTTAGGTCTTAAAGTGTTAGTTTTTTGATCCTAAATATAATAATTTTAAGCATTTATGCGATCATAATAAAACTTGGCCAAGTGACTTTTTTGGCCACAATAGGTGCAAGTATATATTTTGCCATAAAGAAATGGATGATGTGCATGTGCATGATGAGCATGTGAAACATGAGCATATTTAGTGTGTGGCATGATGTGAATGAGATTGTGTGTGAGCATGTAAAGCATGTGAAACATGAGGTTTCCTTTGAGTTTACCTCTTTGGAAACATAGCCTTTAGTCTAGCTTTATAAAATTCACACTTTTTCAAATATTATTTAAAGTATTAATTTTTTTTTCAAAATGAAAATTTCTTTTTTATTAATCATAGGAAATTTACTCTTACAAGAAATTTTGTGAGCATCAAAATCCTGTTGTGTGTTTTGAAGTGTGGAAGATAAAACTTTTTTTCTTTAGATAGCACAATTATTTGATTTTGGAGAAGTTCATTTTTCTTTTTCATTTTTAAAATTTCTTTTTGAGAAAATCATAATTGTTAGATAACTTCAAAAGCTTCACTCAAATCATCCATAAAAATTTCACATTCATCAAGATGAGCATCAGATGTTACCTTGGGTGTGTTGTCATTTGCTATGAAACACACATGAGCCGTGTCAACCTCCTTTTCAGATTCACTTTCTGAGTCTCATGTTGCATTTAGATATTTCTTCTTATATAGTTTCTTGAAGCTTGTGGGCTTGACTTTGTTCTCCGGTCATTCGGCAATGACTTGTCCGGATTTTCGACAATTATAGCAAACAATCTTCTTGTCCTCCTTGCCTTGCCATCTTCTCTGGTTATTGATTTTGGTCTTGTTATATATCCTCCTTACATTCTTAAAGGAGGGAAAGATCTTCGTCATCATCTTCTTCTTCATCATCTTCATAAAAAATGGTAGGAGAGGATTAGAAGGCTAGCATCTTTTTTTTGTGTGGAGCCTTCTCTTCTCTTGCTTTCCTCTCCATCTAATGGGTTTTGAGGTTGCCAATAAGACCAATGAGCTCCATCTCTTTATTGTCATTGAGCTCTTTCAAAGTTCTCACTTCCTATGAAGATGAAATAGCTCGGATGACTTTTCTCACTTTTTGGTCATTGTCTATTCCATCAACTAAAGAAGAAAGACCATTGGTGATTTTAGTAAACTTAGTAATCATATTATCAATTGATTCTTCTTCATTCATAGCAAAATTTTATATTGGGAACGTAAGAGATCAATCTTAACTCTTTTGACTTGTGATGTCCCCTCGTGTGTGATAATTAGGTGTGACCAAATCTCATGGGTGGATTTGTAATAATAACCCTAGCTATATCATCATCATTAAAGGCTTGAAGTAATGCATAATGTGCTTTTGCATTGGCATCAAATTCCTTGGTGGCAATTTTTGACCATGTATGCTCATCACCATTGGGTACACTAAAAGGTTTAGTCACCGCCTTTACAACCCGACTTCTTAAGATTGCAAGAAAATGGTCATCTATGAGAAGTTAAGGCCATCAAACTTGGGAGGAGTCTTGGTTCCTTCGTCCATGTAAGCTAGTGTAGTGAACAAAAAAAGTGATTAGCTAGTGGATCTTTCTAACGTGGTTAAACCAAAAACTAGAGTACAAGGCTCTAATACTAATTGAAAATGCACCTAGAGGGGGGTGAATAGGTGTAATACTAATCTTAAGGTCCAAATGCGAAAATGCAACAATTTATAATATGAATGATGTAAACAGTCAACTCAAATCAAGAAGTAAAGTCGGGTTCCCTATGAAGGGCTCTAGAACTTCTCCTCTGTATTCCTCAAGACGATGAGTTGAAGTGCTCAATTACCTTTCTGATTTAGAGAGTGAAAACCGACGAGATAAATGATGCAAGAAAGTGAAATAGAAACAAGACAAGCAACTATAGAGTAAGAGCAAGAGAGAAAACAATCGCAAACACAAGATATTTGTTTTGAGGTTCGAGCACCAAGCCCTATGTCCCCGCCTTGACCGCGTGAAAGATTTCACTATCCCCTAAGCATCTTTTCATAAAAGAGCCTCCACAAAAGACTACAAGGTCTACTCAGGACCACCGTAGTACACAACTCCAACTCTCAATCCTCTACACAAGAGGTAGCACTATGCCAATGAGTTTGCTCTTGGTGTTAAACTCTTGGTGATCACAAAGATCACAAACAATCCTTATACAACTTCCTATTGTATTTGATGTGAGATGAAGCTCAAAAAATTTTTGAAAGAGAAAATCAGTTGAAATGAATCAATCATAGAGCTTAAAACTTGCAAAAAATGATTTTGAAATGAGAGCACTTGAAGTAAGAAAAACTTGAAAACTTTTCTCTTGGATAAACTTGATTTTTCAAATATTTTTCAAAACTAATTATGCTTGTTGTTTTTAATCCTCTACAAATGAACCTTATATATAGGCAAATGATAAATACTGTTAGAAAAGCCTATCAGGTCATTAAGAGAGATTAGCTCCAAAAAGAGCAAAAATACCCATTGGAAAAAAGTCAAAGAAACAGAATTTCAAAAACTAGCCATTATTGTAGCAGTGCCAGAACATCGGTCGACCGTCTGGTCGACCGGTAGTTCAATAATTTGAACTAACCGTTGGCGTCAGTCGACTACCCGGTCGATCGGTCTCAATCGAAACCAGGCTAATGCCAGTCGGTCAACCACCCGGTCGATCGCTAGGTTTATCGGTAGACCACCCGATCGCCCGACAAACGTGCACAACGTGACTGGCAGAGGTCTAACTGACCCCGTGGTCCGGTCGACCGCCCGATCGACCAACCAAGCCTAAAAATCATTTTTTGACTAAAAATGAATATAAACTTATTTTAAAAAAGTTTTATACGAGTTATAAAAGCTACTTGGTAATATATATGCTTCGGGATTTATGTTAGAAATAGGATATAAAATCTTGGAAAATCATGAGACATGTATCAAACATTGAACCTTTGTAAAATATCAAAATGAGAAAAACTAGATATTAAAACTCGTATTTTGAAAAACTTGAATCTGTGTGTGTGTGTGACTTCTTGAGCATCAAATCTACACACTATATTTTAACATACTATTTTCTTACATAGGTGCTATGTCCTCAAGTCATCTTCTAGTGGGGTTCTCCTGTTGGCCCAAAGACCCATCACTCTAGTTTTGATGATGATTAACTCATGTAGTTATAGTACTAACGATCTTGTGTTTAATTAGTGTCAGAAATTTGATCAAAATCTTAGTTGGTGTTTAGCTTCAACAAAGGATTTCAAGTCAAAGTTTTGGATCTAGAACGTGTTGATTCAAGAGCTCGCGCATCAAGATTGCATCAAGTACTCAAGAGGAGTCTAGCTCATTGGATCATAGTTTGGACCAAGTCAAGAAGGAGAAGAAGACCTTCAAGAGAAGATTTCCAAGAAGACTTGTGTCATGTTTGTAAGTGTCAAGATTTTTTTTTAAGATAAAATGTAAAGGGTAGATTAGTTAGTGGATTGCTCAAGGTTTATATACACTCACACACAAGATTTAGATGTGTTTTCATAAAAGAGTTTTCGTTTTGAAAAATACCAGTTTGGTTTTTAAGCTTCAAAAATATACATATGTTTTATCGAACTCATTTTAGAGCTTATTGTCAAAAACATAGATATTTCATCATATATGTGTAGTGGATCATATCCATATACACTAAGCTTCAAAAGTATTTAAAATATCTTGTTTTGTATTTGGAAAGTTTTGGAAAATCGTTTTTGAAAAATACAGGTTTTTATTTAAAGCAAAACTTCTTTATTACAAAAATAATTCAAAATTTTTGTAACATGTTTTGATTTTTACTCATACATGTTTCAATACCAAAGTATATCAATGAACGTATTTTTGTAGATTTTTTGAGAATTTATGGAATTTTATTAAAGGTAAAAAGATAAGTTTTAAATCCCTAAAATAGTTGGACTGGCCTTCTGCCGGTCGACCGGCGGTCGACCAAGACAGAATTCGGTCGATCGGGCGGTCGACCGATGTGCACAAAACGTGCACAGCCAAGGGCCGGTCGACTGCACGGTCGACCGCCAGAGTGCCTCTACTCTCTGGAAATGGTCGACCGATGGATCATTTGCCAGTTTACAGTCGACCGACGGGTCGACCGCTGGCACAACGGTCAGAAATCTGACCATTGGCCGGTCGACCGACAGCAGACCAATCTGCTGAGTTTGGCCTCCAACGGCCATATTTTGGGAGCCTATATATTGGGGTTTCAGTGGACTATTTTCTACAAGATTTCAAGAGAGTTTTTGCCTACCTCTCTCAGTGATTTTCTCCACATGTTTTAGAGCCATATTTCCAAATAAAATGAGAGTTTATCAAGAGGTTTTCAAAAGTGATTCTTTGAGTTTTTTACCATCAAATCAATCCAAGTTTTTCTCACACATACTTGAGCTTTCCATTACCATATCTATCCTATAGGAGAGTTGTAGTGAGAGTATTTGTAGGTGATCAAAGTGTTTAGATCACCAAGAATTCATTCTTGTATTTGAGGAGGCGGACTTGCGGGTTCACGTTGTTTCGAGTTCTAGTGAGAGCTCGGTGTAGAGGTGCGGCCTCGGCAAGCTTGTGTGCTTGCATGTGTTGTTGTTTGCGGGAACAAGGGAGGGACTAGAGAGTCTAAAGGAGTTCTAATGTGAACTCGCTTGTAGGTGTTGCGGCACCGAGTGATCTGGTGGGATCGATTTTTAGTGAAAATCCTTCATAGTGTTAAAGGCAGGGACATAGAGCAAGGGTGCTCGAATCTCGAAACAAATCTCTCGTGTTTGCGATTGCTCTCTCAATCTCTCACTTTTGTTTATATCTTGCATGTTCTTATTGTTCATATTCATTACTTGATTGATATAATTTGCTTAAATTGATATATGCTTGAGATTATTTGCTCACACTTGTATTCAACCAAGAGAGTCATAGCGGCACCTCAACTCTTATTTAGAGGAATCTTGAGGAGATAGTCCAGACCCTTCACGGGGATTCGACTACACCTTGTGTTATACTTGGTGTGTTATGCATAATAGTTTTTAGTTTGCATAAATGTTTTTAATTCCGCATTAATTCATCATTAGATTAGCTAGTCACCTATTCACCCTCTCTAGGTGATTTCAATTGGTATCAGAGCTTGGTGCTTATGATTTGGGTCTAACAACCTTGAGTTAAAGATGCTCATTTATAGCTAATCACAATATTTGTACACACACATTGATTTCATGTCACCTCCCGTGTTTGACATTCTTAGCATTCAAACTTGGAAAGTTAAGATGTCGATGTACCTCAAAGCCCTAGGTATTCATGTTTATTTTGCCACTATTAAAGATTCATATTGTTTAAATGGAAAACATCTAGAGGCTATGCAAAAGCCATCCATGCTTTATAGTCAACCCTAAATGATGAATATTTATCT